>QLPA01000228.1:0-14283 GCA_003313945.1 Lactifluus pinguis
CGTGGCACGCGGTTCTGGTCATGGGTGCGACTTTGGGGAACACGGGAAAACCCGGGGCACGCGCCAGTCGCACCCTCCTCCCTTTTAGAGGGTACTGGATGGGAAATTTATCATCGAGTGCCCTTGGGCACGTAGTACCCTGTTTTTTTTTTTTTACCACCACAATTTATTTGGTGTATTATGAATGTATAAAAGGGAAGTCATGAGACAAGAAACGTTTCACGGAGATTATGAGTGGCGCCTTCGGTACGTATATAAGGGATGGGTATGGATAGCGCTATCATCCTTATCCTTATCCAAAGATGTCCAATCCTTCAGATCGATCCGAGGTGTCCACCCCTCTCGGCGAAATTTCGCGATTTTTCGGTTTTCTAGCACGTACACACAACAATAACAACACTCAAGAGAGAGAGGTGCATTACTAGAGTAGCTTTGTTGCGCACCAAGCACCCGATATAGGATACGTACAACGTGGATAAATATGACGCTATAAAACATGGACATATGGCAAATCCAGGTGCGCAAGAACAGGAGGAGGGCGGAGCTGGACAAGTGGGGAAAAAGTAAAAGTAAAAGAAAAAAAAAAACAAAGGGAAAAAAACAAAAGAGTCCGTAGTAGAGTACATGTAATTTCTAACATATTGCAGGAACGAAATGATTGAATTACCAAATGCGTTGCGAGCGAGAGGGTGCGAGCAGAGAGAGTGAGGTAAGGTGAAAGGTTTGGTGAGTTTACACAGACGCGGTTTCGACACAGAAAATGGGTCAGGAGAGGGACAGCGAACTACGATGGGCTGTCAATTTCCGCCGGTAGTCCGTCCCCGTTTCCGAGGATTACGCTTCGCAGCGGCGGAAGACTGTTCCGCGCTCGAAGTGGTCGGCGATGCCGTCTCCCCACCCCCTCCCTTGCGCTTTAGCGTCGCATTTGCCGTTGAAGGCGTTGATGACCCCGAAGGACCTGCTGCAGCTGGGTTTGGGGCATTCGATTGTTGCGGCGTGCCTTTCGATTTGTCGGGCGATGACGCCGGAGAAGACGTCGAAGGTGCGCTTTGCGGAATCGTCGCGGGTGGGATCTGAGCAGAGGGCGGCGCGGACGATAAATTGGGTGGATATAACGAATGCGTTGATGGTCCTGCACCCATACCGTCAGGGGGAGGGGGGAACTGGCCCTGAGGATGCATCTCCCGAATCCTTTGCGCGACGTGCTTTAGTGTCTCTGGCAAAATAGATATGTGTATCAGCCCCGCCGGAGGCTTTCGCCAAGAGAGTTGAACGCACCTAACGGACCAACGCCTGCATCATGCGAGTATTGCATGAGATCGGTCATCTGTGCGACGCTCTCCGCCAACTAGAACACAGTGAGGACATTTTGGACTTGCGCCAGCGAAGCCTAGCATCGGCGAACGTACCTCAAGACATCTCATGGTAGCTTGTGGAATACCAAAAGCATTAACTGGCTCCGCCGGAATGAACGCACGCTCGTAAGTTATCCGAGGTTCTTCCCATCTTTCGTCATCTCTTTGGCCCGTCTGTGGCGGCGGCAGCTGGGGTTGGGAAAGTACACCTACACCGTTTACGGACGGAGATGGTGTTGGTGCATTACGTACTTGTGGGGTCTTGTTGGCGTCAAGGCGGTTACCGCTTATCACATCCACCGAGACGTGCTTCTCGTAAAGGTTAGAGTCGAACTGGATGTGGTTGATCTTTAGTATTAACGCAGAAGGCAGCGCGGATTGCGCTGCAGAGGTACCATTTTGAGTTGTGTTAGAAGTTAGGCAGACATAGGCTGTAAATGGTCCGCGCAGTGTTACAGTATATCCATTGTGATATCGATACGTCCACATTGCAGAGACACATTGTACGACTGCTTGGTTGTGGCCGATAACACGTTCGCGTGCGCCATCAAGTGATAATGTCATGGATTTGACGCCCGACTGACTTGTAACGAGAAAAAACCGGGGTAGGACTGGTGTGCCAACCTCTGCCATACTAGTCAGCAGAAAGCCCAAGAACTTCGGATGATCCTGGACGTACCGAATACTTTTGCCTCTACCTTTTGATTGTCTTTCCATAGTGTAAGTTTGAGGGTCGCTGAGTTTACGAAGAACTCCTCCACCAATTTCGACCAATGCGAGAGTTGTAATTTTTGAGACTACAAGGTCAATACGTTCGTGATCTGGTTCAATGACATCGACGGGAAAACATACTTTTTGCTCTTCAGCTGCAAGCATGCCACTGAACTGCAGGACACGCATCAAAGCCTGGCCAAACCCGATCAGGGGACCGTGACTATGGAGCCGACGCATGTGAGGAAAACAAACATAGCCGGGACATGAGAATTACACAAACCTTGCCATGGGCGGACGAATACCAGGCGCAGACTGTCGCGAAGGGTCGCCATTCTCTGCGGACGACACTGGGGTCAAGGGCGGCGGTCCAGTGGTACCAATATTTGGGCGAAGCGGGGGGGCCGATCCACTGCTGATACTTGTCGGCGGGGGTCCTTGGAAGAGCGTTGCATCCGGTGGAAGCGTGCCAGGAATTTGGGGGTTGAGTGACGGCCCCATTTGTTGCTGTGAAGACGGTCGTTGCGGCTGGGACTGGGGACGGGCTGGGTTAGGAACGGGTGCAGTGAATCTGTGGGCTGGAGACATGTGTGGTTGTTGATGTGGTGTTTGCTGTCGAGGTGGTGTGGGATGTGAGGGGCCCTGGGGCGTTTGGGCCCGCTGATGTGGTAAGCCAAGAGCCGAATGCGATGAAGAGGAAGGTCGTGCTGGGGGCATGGTTGTGAATGTCGGAAATCCCTCATTCATGCCGGGGCCACCACTCCCAGAAGGAACACCAGGACCGTGTTGCATAGAAGAAGCAGCAAGCTGTGCTGGGGTTGGTGTAAAATCCGGACGGGTGGGCGACACGCCAGAGGGCCCCGCGCCACCACTGGAAAGATTGTGCCCCATATCTATTGGTTGAGATGGTGATGATCCAGGGCGCATGAAGTTGAACTGATTTGCCGGGTTTGGTCCGGCTATATGAGTTGGTGGAGGGTGTGGTGTACCTTGCGAGAAGGGGCCGCTGGAAAATCCTGGTACCGCGCCAAATGAGTTCGCACGTTCGGTGGAGAGAGGACGGTGCATTGACTGTGACATAGAAGTTGCTGGCCCTTGCGAGGCCTGTGAGGGCTGTTGAGTTCCTGGGCCACCAATGGACATATGATATCCTTGCTGGGGTTGCGTCTGTTGGGATACATTGCCAATTATACCAGGAGGTACCGTTCCACCAGGGCCTCGCATATTTGACACGCTTATAGACGATGGACGAGTAAGAGGTTGACCAGGTAGAGAGGGCTGAGTAGCTCGCATGCCCATGTGCGATTGGGGCTGAGACTGAGGCCCTGTACGTTGAGTTGGCAGGCCACCGGCAAGGCCTATTGGGGCATTCGCGGGATGAGAAGCAGCGTGAGATGTCGCGAGGGGTCCGACACCCACTGGTTGGGTTGCGACGCGCTGCGGTCCTTGGCCATTTTGAGATCCCATTCCAGGGTAGCCAACTCCCGAAGGCTGCGCTGGAACGACGCCGTTGATAACCGAGGGACCGGTCTGCGCTCCTCCGGCGGTGGCACGTTGCGACTGAGCAAGCATTTCGCGCTGACGGTTGTCTGATCGTATGCGTGATAGAGGGTGGTTAGAAGGGAAGGGACCATTGGATGAGTGCGCGTTAGGGAGGAAGTTCATGGCTTGGTTGGGGCCAGGGATAAGGTTCATATTATGGGGTTGAGCAGGTGCTGATTGGCTATGCTGCTGGGATAGGAAGGGCTGGTTCATCGGAATCGCACCTTGAGGAAGACCTAACATAACCAGCTGACTAGTTGTCTGCGAGCCCGGAAAGGGGAAAAAGTTTTCAGCCAGGATGTAAAGATGGTGGGGACTCGAGCATGCGCTGCAGATTCGCAGGAGTCAAGTAGAGCGGTAGCGAGAAGATCGAGCAGGTAAGATAAGCGGTTAGATTTCCTCTTCGATAGCGACAGACCTAAATGAAAGAAAAAATCGCAGTTGTAGAGAACAGCGAAGGGGACGTCGGCGACGTTGTTGGCGTCGAGCACGAAGTGAGGCGAATCCCTTGCAAAACTCGCACGGTCGGAGTCACACTAAACGTGACTCATCATCACTGTCACGTCACTCTCCCTCACTCCCGCTCATGGTTCGTCAATTCAAGCATCATGAAAAGAAATTGTTAAAAAGAGTAGATTTTCTAAATGTAAGTCTTTTTATTTATTACGACGACGACAAGATATATAGTTTTACTAGTGGAAGCAAGATGCAAACATTCGTGAGATCAAAATAATGCGCAGGTATCATATACAGGATCGTGAAGACTACCACAAGTATGTTCCACCCCCACATGCTCTGCCTCTTCACCCTTCAATTTACCCATGATCAGGTACAACAAGCTGTGTGGTTCATTGCGATCCTTAGCTCATCGCATCTCGCTACTTCCTCCTCAAGATCCCTTCCGCGCGAGGATGGAGGGGCAGATCCTCTCCAAACTTTATGACATTGGAGTCCTCAACTCACAGGCAAAATTGAGCGACGTCGATAGCAAACTTACTGTAGCTGCATTTTGCAGACGTCGTCTGGCAGTCATCATGGTCACTTCAAAGATGGCCGAATCAGTCAGCGCAGTGGGCCATCACCTTTTTCGATCCACGGGATGTCCCATTCATATCAAACATTAGGCAGTCAAGTTTATTGAGCAGGGCCATGTCCGAGTTGGACCCGATAATATTGCCGACCCGGCTTATCTTGTCACACGGTGAGTATCCTGTTGCTGCGTAAATCCATTGCCTACGCACAATATAAAAAAAAGACATATGGAAGATTTTGTCACATGGGTTGACACATCCAAACTGAAGAGGACAGTTATGAAGTATAATGACGAAGTGCGTCTTATTTTCAGTATTTGACATTCTCCGTTGACGTTGATCCCGTTTCAGCTTGATGACTTTGACCTGCTGTGATTTCGCTAGATGGACCTCCTTATTATAAACTGTAGTAGACTACGTAGCTAGACAATTCACCGCTTTTGTGTCTGTCCACGTGGATTTTAGAGCCCGTCACGCGTCGCGTATCTCTTTTGGTCTCACCAAACTCGCTTTCCTCTGTCGCCGTTGCGTATCGCTAAGGCATCCTCTTTATTCTACTTTTTCCCTCCATTCTGGACGTAAATTTAGACTGGCATAGTCAGCATCCCCATGGCCGATCACGGCGATGGCAATATCAAGGTTGTCGTTAGATGTCGTCCTCTCAACACGCGCGGTCAGTTTCCGTCCTGCGCACCGCGACCTCAACTTCTCTCGCTCATGTCGCTAAATCACAGAGCTCGCGCGTGGTGCAAAGCCACTCATCCGCATGTCCGGAAACCAAACATTCCTTGATCCACCAGAGCCTGGCTCTGCCCAGGAGAAGGCCTCAGGTCGCGCGACCGAACGCAAGACAATGGCCTTCTCTTTTGACAAGAGCTATTGGTCCGCAGGTCCTCGTGATGAACCAGGATACTGTTCTCAGCAAACACTTTTTGACGATCTCGGGAAAGAGTTGCTAGATCATGGGTTCGCCGGATTCAATGCGTGTATTCTGGCTTGTGAGTATCGTTTTCGTCTCTCGGGGCCTCTCTGACGCGAACCCTCAATGAAAGATGGGCAGACCGGTACGTCCCATTTACCCTTCTCTCGATTCGCGTTCCGACTTTAGATAGGGTCTGGAAAATCGTATAGGTACGTGCGCGAAGCTCGCCCGACATATCTCGCGGCTCATTTGTGCTCGTTCTTTTCCTTATTCGTATCGCCAATCTCACTTTCTGGATGCCATCTTCTTCTCCACATCGACATCATCACATCCATCTTCCATTTGCCGTAGCATGATGGGCTGTGAGTTGCACAATCACATGTTTCACACGCCACTCCGCTCAAGCCGCGTTCCGCAGATGGACTGGACAAGGGTATCATCCCACAGACGTGTAGCGAGTTATTCGTACGCGTGGCAGATAAGAGTGCCGCGGACGAACACCTCAAATTTACCGTCGAGGTATCTTATATTGAGGTACGCTGTCCTTCCCCGTTCTTCCTAGACCATCTATTCACAAAGTCATACTTGTACAGATCTACAACGAGAAGGTACGCGATCTACTGAACCCGAAGAATACTGGCAATCTGCGTGTGCGTGAGCACCCAATCCTGGGCCCCTATGTGGAAGACCTGTCGAAGCTCGCCGTGAACAACTACGATGAAATGATGACACTCATGGATGAAGGCAACAAAGCGCGTACGGTTGCCGCAACTAACATGAACGAGACGTGAGTGACTGATCGATCCCATATCGCAAGTCATCACATTCCTATGTTTTCCTCAGATCCTCGCGTTCGCATGCCGTTTTCACACTCATACTGACTATGATGCGCCATGACGTGGACACGAACCTCGACACGGAAAAGGTGTCGCGGATCAGGTGCGAGCCCTTCTCGGTGTTGTTTGTGGCCCTGGCTCTGATTTACCTTAGCCTGGTCGACCTCGCCGGTTCTGAGCGTGCCAATTCTACAGGGGCGACTGGCCAGCGGCTGAAGGAGGGCGCAAACATCAACAAGTCCCTCACGACCCTTGGCAAAGTTATTTCCTCCCTTGCTGCTGCCTCAGGCGATGGCAAGAAGGGAAAGAAGAAAGGAGAAGACTTTGTGCCCTATCGTGATTCGGTGTGTATGCGGGCATGGGCCTGTGCGAGGTGTTAGATCTAATCTACATGCACCGTAGGTCCTTACGTGGCTCCTAAAGGATTCACTCGGCGGGAACTCAAAGACGGCCATGATCGCGGCTATTTCCCCTGCCGACTACGAAGAGACGCTGAGCACGCTACGATATGCGGATCAGGCGAAGAAGATCAAAAATAAGGCCGTCGTCAACGAGGATCCAAATGCCAAGCTTGTACGTGAACTCAAGGAAGAGCTGGAGATGCTTCGAGGTGTGTATTTATTTCCCTATCTGAAAACATAGGCTGGAGCTCGAGGACAGCTCGTGTGGCGGGCTCAAGTGGCGAAGACGTCTACGACCCGAAGATCCCGCCTGAGAAGCAAAGGGTTACATATAAAGCGAAGGACGGAACAATTAAGACTGTTACCAAGGCCGAGCTACAGGATCAGCTCGAGTCTAGTGAGAAGCTTATGCAGAGTCTCAACGAAACTTGGGAGGAGAAACTCCAACGCACGCAAGCAGTACAAAAAGAGCGTGAGAAGGCCCTCGAGGAACTAGGTATCACAGTCGAGAAAAATAACGTTGGCGTACACACACCGAAGAAGGCGAGTACCGCACCTTAGATGGGGATCGCCCTCCTGGCTAAATGCTAGATATTAGATGCCACACCTCGTCAATCTGGTGAGTAATTTGGTTCGACATATGGAGGTGCTAATCAGGAGATCATTGTTGCTCAGAACGAAGGTGAGTCACCAATCTAAAGCATTACTTGTTAGTCACCGCGCGTAACAGATCCACTCATGAGCGAGTGTCTGATCTACCAACTAAAGCTTGGTAGAACAACGGTGATACCGCTCAACGCAGTCGTTTCCACTTTCTGACTTTCGCCCTTCAGGTCGGACGCTTGGATAGTGAAAAGGCTGTCCACATACGTTTAAGTGGCAATAATATCCTCGAAGAACATTGTCACTTCGAGAACAATGACGGAAAAGTGACTCTACATGCGTTTCCAGACGCCATCACAGTACGTGTGTGTCCTCACTGCACTCGAGAAGCGATCCCTGACGGTACGCAGTTCTTGAACGGAAAACAAATTTCCGCTGGGCAGGTGAGTTTTTCGCTCAATGACCGAGTCGTTCTGCTCAAACCCTTCAGCCTCACAAACTTCGCTCCGGGTTTCGCATCATTCTCGGTGAGTCGCTTGGTGTTTGAGTCGAGCTCTTTGACAACGGCATTGTGCGACAGGGGAGCACCATGTCTTCCGGTTTAACAACCCTGAAGAAGTTCGGAAACAGCGTGATCGTGCGACCATGAGGTCCAACTTACAGTACAGTATGACCGCAGCCGACCTAGAGTCGCGCCCAGACTCGCCCACCTCGTCATCCGGCGAGATTGAAGATGTTGACTGGACATATGCCAAACGTGAAGCAGCGCTAGCGAGGCTTGGTCTAGATCCAGCACTGGACAGTCTCCCGGACGAAGACCTTAACAAGTTATATGAACGTATCACTATGGTCAAGAACATTCGCGACCATAACTTGAAGCACCGGCCCGAGAGCAGTCTTAGCCAGGCCGATGACGTGTGGAGCGAATCTGGGCGTCCGTTTTCGAGCGATGCACTGACGGATGACACAAGTGTCGACGCAGGGCCGAGTCGTGGAAGCCCCGATGTCGACGCTTTGAAGGAAGTCCAGAACCAGCTCGAAACCCAGCGACAGGAATGGGTGTCACGATTGCAGGCGATCTCAGGGTCCACGGAGACAGAGGATCTTATTGAGGAGAGAGATCACATGCAGCACCAGCTAAAACTGGTCCAGATGAGAATGCGGCGTCTGTTAGATGCCCGCGCTCGTGGCGAGACCGAGCTGGAGGCTGAGCTCTTTGAGCCAGCCTTGTACTCTGCGAAGCAGCTCAGGCTCATTCGAAAGGTTCTAGACAAATGGAGGGCACACCGATCGTTCTCGATGGCCGAGAGCGTCCTTTCTGCTGCGGTGTTAGTGAAAGAAGCAAATGTCATCAGGTTTGTTTGTGATTTCATCAATGGCGCCCCCTATTTTGACTGTGGACTTAGCAAGGAGCTCGGTAAGGATGTGACCTACAACTTCACGGTCGCCTCCGGGGGATCGCTGGCAGCTCCTGTCTCATCTGTCAACACGATTGCCGGACTGGATGAATTTGGTGATGTCGTAGATCCTGTGTTATTGTCGATGACCCAGCCAACCGTCGCGGTGAAGGTCCTGGACAAGCGACACAATGCCATCTATGTATGGTCGTTCGATCGCTTACGACAGCAGCTGCAACGAATGCGTAACCTCACTTCTTTCATCGATCGCCCTTCATACTCGCAGCACTTTTCATCGGAAGAACCCTTTTACAATTCTCCCCCGCCGGAATACTCCTTCGTCGGCAATGCCCTACTCTCACTTGCGCCCCTCTCCCGTCGACTTTCCTCAACTTCCATCGTGCCTATTTTTTGCCGATACACCGCCGAAGCGATTGGCTCTTGTCGCGTGGATGTCAAGATTATCAACGTGGTGCTGACACCCAAGTACACCCCAAACTCCACAACCTCCACTCGGTCATCGTCACCCGTGCCTGGTGGACTTCTTGCTGGTAGCAAGTTGAGCTTCTTCTTGACCGTGGACTCTGTCAAGGGGCTTGCACCCCACGATTTTTCGGCGGCTCATCTGCAAGTGCGTTTGTCGTCATTCGTGGGTCCAAGTCTCAAATCGGAAGAAATCTATCACTCCAACTCTGTAAATTTGGACTCATCCACCCCATCTGACTTGAAATTCCGCCGTAACTTCACTATCGTGGTGAACTCGAAAGTTTTGAACCACTTCCGGCAAGGGTACGCTCCGATTGAATTGTTCGCATCTATGCGACCGCAATACCTTGAAAGAATGGAACGCTGGGACGAAATGCGCGACCAGAAAACCTGTCCACCCGCTTTCTCTCCTCCTCCCGAATTTATGTCTGGGGGTGTGCAACCGATGCGTCGCTCCGAAACGGATTTCTTTATGGAACAATTACACGACGTAGTTGCCTGGCTACAAGTTCGCGAACTTGGGCCCGACGGACAATACGCTCCGGTTCCTGTGGTTTCACAAGGTAACTTGGATCCGGGCGCTTTCAGTCTCCATCAAGGGTTGCAGCGGCGATTTGTGCTCACGATGACGTCGAATTCTGGGCGGCAGCTTCCATGGACAGAGGTTGTCAGGATCAAAGTTGGCAACGTCCGCCTCCTCGACGCCAAAGGACGCGTTCACGAGCCGTCTTCTCGCCCCCTTATTACCCTTCCGCTACAGCAAGACCAAGTTGTAGAATTCAGAGCGGATGGTTCTGGAATTTTGGCTGCAGAGTCGTTGTGGGACTCGAGCATCCACAACTCCATACTGCTCAATCGAGTAACGCCAACCAATCAACGCGTACTGTTACAAGTCTCATGGTCTGTTGCCATCGAGAGCTGTGTTGATCCAGTTCAGTTCTCCATGGACATGGCAATCACAATGCAAACGCGCGACGCCCGCCCACCTTCTCGGCTTTTGGCATTACTCAGTTCCACGAGGATTTTGTCCAAGACCAGCAACGTTTTCCGAGTGAGGCTATCACCCCCGCTCACACGTTCGCCAGAGGACCTCTGGCGGCTTGACACATCAGAGAAGTACGTGCGTGGAGAAGACGTCCTTGGAGGATGGCGTCCCCGTGGTATCACCGTCGTTGAAGATCATAAAAAGTTGGTTGCGATGGAACACCGAGCGGCAGATGTCCAAGCGATACGCGCGATGCTAATGAACTCGTCCGAGGCTGTCCAACCGTCACAAGCGGATGCGGCGGTCTGGGGGTCGGAAACGCTGCTTCGTAAATCTCTTGCGCTGTGGCAGAAACAATTTGGGTGTCGAGGCGAGGTATGGGACTTCGTAATGAGGTGAAGGTGGTCTTTCGTATTAATGTCCTCTCAGATTGTCTTGAGTCAGGAGCCTACGGAGCTGGGTGACGGTGCCAAGCCAGGTACTCAAAGACCAGGCGCGGACGCCTCATCAGAGTTGCGACAGCTCGTTTCGAGCACGAAACTCGTGCCGCGCAGGTATGCTTGTCGTAATATCTTAAAGCCTTTGCCGTCTTGATGAAACAATTCCCCCTCTTGCAGCGATGTTCCGACAAAGAAGGGCCATCTCATGATTCTTATTGATGCCAACCAGGATATTTGGGAGAAGCGGTGGTTTGTTCTTAGAAGGTAATGTTATCAAACTACCCTCATGTCGGGCTATTCTGACACCCGCGAAAAGACCATATCTTCATGTTTACAAACACTCGAATGAGGTTGAAGAAGTCACCGTTATTAGTTTAGACGGAGTCAATGTTGAGAGCAATCCAGAAATGGAGTCTCTTCTTGGCGTAAGCACTGCTCACCTTTCCGCGCGTGGTGATGCTAACACCCTTTAAAGAAGCGATTTACCTTCACACTCTTTACCTCCTCGAATTCACACGCACTTGCCGCGCCAAACCTCAGAGAACTGCAGGCATGGATAATCAAACTGGATCCCACACGTTCACCGTTGTAATCATAGTGTTTTGTCACCGGACGGCTGTTCTGGATGGATGACAACTAGATCGTATACCATATCTTTGTGGAATAGTACCATACCTCATGTTCCTATCACTCATTTATTCCCTTAGAAGTTATGTATGCTGCACAATATCCCACTCATGACAATCATGATTTTCACGAGCTTTCCCCGATGCATAGGGCTGATAAAAAATGTGATTCTAATCACAAGGTCGTGAGTTGAATCAGTAGCAAAGGAAATACAAGACCAGGAATCTGTAGAAGACTCTTAACGAAGCAAAAAGATCATTATAATAACCTTTGCTACTTATACGAAACTTAGAGCTTAGAGTTTGAAGCTTGTGTGCAATTTTTTTATGTTAGGTTATCACACTTTTTTTACTTCAACGAGCTTGCACGGACCGGATTTAAGAAAAAAAAGGACCCCCAATCCTAAAATATGCGCCTCCGTGTTTGCTTGGGTGTCACCACTGTATCCTGATCCACAGATTGACTGAAGCGGGCGACAACAGCAATATCAATGACCAATTGAAATGCGCTACTAAGCGCCAAGATTGGCTCTGATAGCGGCGGCAAAAGGGTTTACGATTTCAAATTGACTCACGGATCATGGACGACGAAAGCGAGAGGGGCCCGCAAACGAGGTAGTAGAGCAGTAGACCACACAAAAAAACTATGCGAGAACGTACTGATCTTGGATTCGACAATTCCCGCCAACAGAAAATGGAAGAAAGGAAGCAGCAGCTTGAGATACTACCGCCGCTTAAGAAATATTTCGACCAGGATCGCCAGGCGATGACTTTTGACGGATAGTATATTAAAATAAGACTTGTGTACTCCGATTCCTCGCGACGCCGGACAAGTTTTCTGCCGCGGGGCAGAAGAGTCGTTTCGAAAGCTCGCGTAGAGGAATGGATCCGCGCCTTAACACGAGAGACGTCCTGTAAAGAGGTTTTTCAAATCCTATCTTCTCTCCCGAGAATGGTCCGATTCTAGTAGTAGGGACTCTGCCACCGTGACTAAACTTTTTCACAAAAGTGTTTTGGCTTAAAAGCCAACGAGTCACTTGTTGTCGGTGTAAGCCCCTCCTTTTGGCCAGCTCGGATTGTCTCCGTGCTAGTGAAGTCACGGTTGACGAGGATGTGGATATGGATGTGGAAGCTAGCACAGAGCGAAATGACGTGTCGGAATGTTAGAGCTACATATGGGTGGCGGTGCTTCATTTCAGGTTGTCCATCAAACCCCGATGAATAATATGCGTATGTTATACAACCCACTTTAAATGCGTGTGGTAGTAATTGATGCCTGAGAGCAAAGGGTCTGATATAGATGATACAGCCCGAATGAAGTCAGGTTGATGAACAAATGGTACCATTTAACTAATTACTAGCGTTGACCTCCGCACGGGGCAAGGCAGTGAGTCACGGTGGTGTTGGAAGAACGCAGTATATTGTAAGAGTGTAGGAAGTAGGTGAGGTTACAACAGCAAGTCTGACAGGTGCACGGTTCCTGAAATAGAATTCCTGCAGATGATTTCTCGCGTGCGCGGCGAGATGGTTGCGTGAGTTCCCACTGATGAAACCCTCCCCATACACGGGTTTATCCCTCATACGTGTTGGGCTGGTGGTGTTGGGATCGCGCCGAAAACATGGTGCCAGAGACTGTGCTTGCGAAAATTGTGACTTTCAAAAGTGATCATCAATCTTGAAAGTCACACTTTTCACAAGCACAGTTTCTTGATGTTTGAGCAACACACAGATCGCATCGGTGGCTGTGTGGAGAAGCTGCAGATTGTGTCCACATGCTTCCGACGCCGTTGTCGCTGTGTTCGCGTGAACGGCCGTTCACGGCGCGGTCTTACGACCGCGTCCTCCTTTAATAGCTTGTCAGATTCAGTCAAGGCGTTCACATGCGATGTCTGACCACTACCGCAAAGTGGAGCCACACCCGTGGAACTTGTGTAAGGCGCGTTTAGTTAGGTTCATGGGTTATCTATCGACTGCACAGTTGTGAGGAGGAAAAGCCCCAACTGAACGAATCGTGATCAAGTCAATTGAAACCCGATGTGCCTGTTTAAGTTGACCCTGACCGAGAACACCATGTGGGTTCATCAGAAAACACAGATGTTCTTATTTGATGTATCGAATTATAAAGGTGAATTCTAAGAAAGCGGGCCGTAGCAAGGGGGCTATACGACGTCTTACCCACTGGCATGGGCGGTGACTACGAGAAATATTGCAAATCTGGTCCTGAGCAGGAGGCGACGACGACTCCATGGTAGACCGTGACTACCCGTACTACAGGAACTTACACCGCCGTAAGGGACCCGCCACTGGTCTGGGTCATTGTTGAAAGACCGGGCCAGTGAACGAGGGTAGACAACGAGCTCTGCTGCGACACGTTGGGAATGTCCGTGGGACGTCAAGCGACCACGGCGAGGCTCGTAATGCGAAGATCAAGGCTTGAAAAGCTTGAATGATCGACGTCGCACATTTGGATATACCTCGTGGCGTGCACGATGCTCGTGAGGTTCAGGTAGTTTACGCGGAAGCCGTGGAGTTATCGTCGAGATGTTCGGGTTCCGAGTCGGTGGAAGCAAGTCAAGTGATCGTACTGCGCACGTCGTGACACGTGTGGCGGAGTTTCGAACACTAAGAAGTAGCGTTGGAGGGAAAAAAGACTGGAAGACTGCACGATTCCAGGAGTCCTTAAATACGGCAGGAACCACGTAGTATAGGAAGGTGTTTTCGTATGGGCAAAAAAGTAATCGTACGAATCTGACGGAATGCGAGTACCACGGGAGCTGAACAAAAAAAAAATGAAGGGCGCCAGTGCGGCACACCCGCACCGGGTCCGAGGCGGAAAGAGGGAACGTCGCCAAGGTGGCGTTTGCAGCGCGTGCGACAGCGCGAAGGGTGCGGCCTGGTGGCGTACCGGTAGCCCAGGATCTTGTGAAAAGTACCGGAGACGACGGGGT
>QLPA01000230.1:0-45888 GCA_003313945.1 Lactifluus pinguis
ACATAAGCTGCTGTTTGCTGGCATAAATAGTACCTGTGAGGTGTGCTGGTAGCGGCCACAACAAGCCTGCCGGCGGTTTCTTCCTAATTAGGAAGGTTAGTGAAATGAGGGCTGTGATGCATCAGTACAAACAATTGATAGACTACATATGATACATAAAACTCAATAAACTGGCTGTCTGATCTCTCTCAGATTCCCCTCTCCAGTCTCTTCCTAATTCCTCTCTCTAATCTCTCTCTCTGATCTCTCTCCTCAATCTCTCCCTAATCCCTCCCCAAACCCTCTCCAATCTCTCTCACCAATTCCTCTCTGATCTCTCTTCTCAATCTCTCTCTCTTCAATCTCTCTCCCTAATCTTTCTTTAATTTTGCTCTCTGATCAGTCTCCCTAATCTTTCTTTGGATTTCTCTCTCCAATCTCTCTCCCTGATCTTTCTTTGATTTTGCTCTCCAATCTCTCTCACCAATCTCTCTCACCAATCTCTCTTTAATTTTGCTCTCTGATCGGTCTCCCCGATCTTTCTTTTATTTTGCTCTCTGATCTCTCTCCCCGATCTCTCTTTAATTTTGCTCTCTGATCAGTCTCCCTGATCTTTCTTTTGATTTCTCTCTCCGATCTCTCTCCCTGATCTCTCTTTGATTTTGCTCTCTGATCTCTCTCCCCAATCTCTCTTTAATTTTGCTCTCTGATCAGTCTCCCTGATCTTTCTTTTGATTTCTCTCTCCAATCTCTCTCCCCAATCTCTCTTTAATTTCACTCTCCGATCTCTCTCCCTGATCCCTCTTTGATCTCTCTCCCCGATCTCTCTCTAATCCCTCTTCTTGATCCTCTCCGATACATCACCCCAATCCACTCTGCTATAACAGCCTGCCATTTCTGATTATGAAGGTTAGTCAAATGAGGGCTGTCAAGCATTTAAAAAGAGGGCTGTGATGCATAGTCTTAAGTGTCAATTGACTACATATAATACATGATTCTGGCTGCTACAGGTGCTTCCCGCTCCCTCTGTGGATCCTCCCCCAACTCTTTCAGTTGCACAGGACGAAGCTGGTTCAAATTCCCAGACGCCTTTGACACCATTTTGCTCTGGGTCCCCTGTTTCTCAACCTATTACCCCCTCTCCTGAGGTCCTCAGCGAACACACGGGCACAGGACAGGCCGATAAGACCCCTAGGGCAAAGGGCATAACCAAACCCTCAGCCCCACGGGCGCTTTCTGCGGGTGACAAGCTATCAGTGTTCAACATCCACAATTCCTTCTGCTGTCGCTGGTTCCTCTCACGGGACCACCTCGTGGCCAACGCCACTTCGGCCCAAAAGGCCGAAGATGGAAAAAAATTTTGGGTCAAGTTTCCTCCCCAGTACCATGCTCACCTGGTCAAATGCGCCATTGCAATTGTACCTCGCCCCCTCCACAAGGTGAAAAAGGTGATGTTCACGTACATCTTAGAGCTTCTCAATGGAGAGGGCCCTCAAGCCTTCTTCAATCTCTCCATGGGCCAGCGGCGGGCAACCCAGGCCCAGAAGGAGAAGAGGCGACTTGCATGGAAAAGGAACTGCGCATCAAGGCGGGACCGTACGCTTGTGGCTAATGCCGTGGCTGCGGGCCCACAACAGTCTTGTGAGTACTGCAAGCGAGAGTTTGCAACATGCAGGAACCAGAAGCGACACCAATGCCCTTTTGCCAAGGACACGAGCGATGGGAGTGGGATCGATAAGGGTAAGGCCCCGGCCGCATCCCAGACAAAGGGGAACAAGCCCCCCCCAAGACCCCCACCGCTGCCTCCACCTCCATCGCGCCAACAGCCACCGCTCAACCCCCTCAAGCTAAGAAGAAGCAAGCCCAGAAGAATTCAAAAAGCAAGAAGAAGCAACCGCCGACAGCAGCAAGCCCGAAACCACCAAAGCTAACACCCGCTCCCTCCAGTGCCCAGGAGGCGGCCATGAGCTGCATTCCCTCACACATGTTGACAGGAGAGCTCGCCTCGGATCAGCCTTACAAGAGAACCGCGGACCACCGCTCAACCTGACTCAACACCGAGCCAAAACGCAAAACGCAAGACCCATAGAGGGCTGTTGGACACATTACGCGATTAGCCTTATGTAGCAGTACTGATAGGACTATGACACAGTAGCACAGTAGTATGTGTACTGAAATCCGTCTACACAATAGGAAAACTGATTCAAAAAAAAAGTGTTTTTGTTCTAAACACTTCCAAAACCTTTGCACCACTTAGCGAGGTTACACACAAAGGGATACAGGTTTTAGATTGCATCTCAAACCCTATCTCTTTGCATCTACACTCACATTCAACCCACAGCTCCCTTGTCATCATCTGCCACAGTCTATCCTCTTTGGGAACTGTGAACTCTGCTCATTGTGCGCACCAGCCTGAACTGCTCCATCCCATGTGATACAAACTTGAAACGTCCATTACCAGTCTATCCTTCACAGGAACTAGTGCTGTATGTCTTGACTAGGTGGCAGCATAAGTCGAGTATCTACTTGTGCTTCCCCCTGGACCCCCTCGCCAATACACAAAGCTCACTTCGAGCTACGGTCCCTGTGAACTGTGACAATACCTTACTGAGTGCATCACTCATTAAGGCCTACCTGAACCTGATACCTTATTTCAAGGCATAGAAACCACTCATTCCTAACAAGTAGCTATCTAGAAAAGACTAGAAGGTTTCAGAAGGTCCTTAGAGGTTCCTTCTGTTACTTGTGCCATCTAGAGTGTTATGATCACAGGCAAGTCATACACTTCCTGTTGGGGTTTCATCCCCAACGTTTCGGTGACAAGGACTTAATCGTAGATTCGTAGATAACGATGGACCTTTTTGTTGTGTTCTTGGCCATGTCATCCCAATTCAGCCCTTAGTACCTCATTTGACTTTATTAATTCTCGGACCGGTACTGTAGTTAGCCCCTATCAGGGACAGTATAATACGTCGCTATGTACACCTGAAGGCACCAGCGTCCTTCGTCCGCTGACAGTGCCTCAGGTTAGTCTCTCTGAATACTAGCGTCCTTCGTCCGCTGACAGTGCCTCAGCGTTTCAGATTATGAGACCTGGCCTCTGGCCAGTGACTCGCTCTTCGTTTTAGATGGTTCCAGCAACTCGATCTCGCGTGCGGAGAGGGCGTGCTGCTCAGCCCGCCGCTCACATCTCTCCTATTGAGCCTGACCCGACTGAAGGCGCATCATCGGCACTCATCCCTCCTTCTTCCATCCACGATGGCCAACATGCGCCTTCTACTCCTCGTCGCCAGACGCCTGCGGCCCTCCGCACTCCTTCAGACATAGATGTTCGCCCGAATCGTCGACTTTTCCGTCGCGCCACTCCTTTCGATGACCCTCTTCCTGAGCTCACGCCATCCGTCGGGGTTGCTCCCCGTCTTAGAGCCGGCCCTGTTGATCATTCGCCTTGCTATTCTATTCCCCCGCTCGAGCCAGACGGGTCAAATTTCACTGTTTGGCGCTTCCATATTCGTACAGCCCTTTACATTTCCGAAATCGACCCAGTCCTCTCCACCGATTGCCCTGATCAGTTTCGCAATCCGGATGGATATGCGGCATGGAAACGCATGGATAGGCAAGCTTTTGGAGTCATCGCCTTTTCATTGACTGGCGCCCCGGCTCGTACGATCATGTTCGCAACATCTGCCAAGGAGTGCCTCGACAAGCTCGCTGTCGCTTACGAAGGCAAAGGGGTCTCAAAGCTTTCTTCCTTAATGGGCAAAATCTTCTCTACCCCCATGACGGATTCTGAGCCCCTTGGCCCTCAAATCGACGCCATTATCGAGGCTGCCTATGGCGCCGTGGAAATCGGGTATCCGCTTGGTGACGCCCACATCGCCTATGCGATTATGATGGCCCTTCCGCCCTCACTTGAGACGCTCAAAACCGTGTTGGACTCCCTTAGCCCCGTTGACCAGAACCCTGAGCATGTTAAGGCCCGTATTCTTTCGGACGAACGACGTCGCATCCGTGCGTCCGGTGATACTGCGGCCGTGTTTTACGTCAAAGCTGGCAAGAAGGATAAGAAGAAAGAAACGGGAAACGGAAAGAAGAAAAAGAAGAAAAAGAAGAAGCATTGCTCCCACTGCAATGCCGATGGTCACGACGTTGCTAATTGTCGAAAACGCAAGGCCGAGCAGGACAAGTTGTCTGCGCCTGCTGGTACAACGTCAACGCTGCAGGCTGCCTCTAATCCTGCCGGTACTGCTACCGCCAAGCTTGTTGTGATCCCTGACCATCATCCCTCTTCGTCTGACGATGGTTATCTTCGTTCTCCTTCCCCCGTTCATCTTTTCTGTGCAGGTCCTCGTGACTCTGCAAATTCCTTGCTCAGCTCTTGGGTTCTGGACTCGGGTGCCTCTCGCACCATGACTTGCCACCGTGATTGGTTCACCCATTTCTCCCCACTCCCACACCCGGTCACCGTTTACCTTGGGGATGACAGCTCCATCCAGGCACGTGGCGTAGGCTGCATTGAGGTCGTCATGCGCGCCGATAACAAAAGCGCCAAGGCCGTTCTTCAAGACGTCCTTTACGTCCCCAAGCTGCATGGCAACCTCCTTTCAGCTTCTCATCTTACTGCCCAAGGTGTTCATATTACTCTTGTCGACAAGTCTTGCTTCCTCCACAAGGACAGCTCATTGCTTTGTGAAGGGCACCTGACATCTAATCTTTATGTCATGGACATGCAAGCTTCTTCGACACGCACCTTCTTGGCATCTTCTGATGGAACTGATGAGGTAACGGCATGGGACCGTGCTTTACTTTCGGAGAAGTCGGGGTCATCAACTGACCTTCACACGTGGCACCGGCGCCTCGGCCACATTAGCACTGACGCCGTACTCAAAATGGTTGCGAAAGGTCTAGTCCGCAACATGGAGATTCTCCCCGACGGTGGCCGCGATGCTGTCTGCGAGCCTTGCCTCAAGGGCAAGCAAACGCGGACCGACATCCAGAAGACTACTGACACGCGTGCTGATGTCATTCTCGGCCGCGTTTTCTCCGATATTTGTGGCAAGTTGCCCACTGTTTCTCGCAAGGGTTACGAATACTTTGCCACCTTTATCGATGATAAGTCTCGTTTCGTCTCGGTTGTCGGTCTACGCCTGAAAAAAGACCTGCTCGGCCATTTCAAGGTGTTTGTCACGCGGGAAGAAACTCAAACAGGCAAGCATGTCAAAATCTTACATTCCGACGGTGGAGGAGAGTATACTGGCAATGTTTCTAAGCTGTACTACGAGGAGAAGGGTATACGTCAAGAGATCACAACGTCCGACACGCCCGAGCATAATGGCGTGGCTGAACGCATGAATCGGACGCTGCTCGACATGGCGCACTCTATGCTCGCCGATTCCCTACTCCCGGACTCTTTCTGGTTCGATGCCCTCGAGTACGCCACTCTCATTCATAATGTAACTCCTCACTCCTCCCTCCGGAACACCACGCCCCACAAAGCGTGGAGCGGGACTAAGCCTGACGTGTCCCGTTTGTGCGTTTTTGGCTGTGATGCCTACATCCACATCCACGAAGACAAACGGTCCAAGTTGTCGGATCACACGCTCAAATGCACTTTTCTCGGTTTGGCAGGCGATCATAAAGCCTTCAAAGTTTTTCACCGTTCCACGCGCAAGGAACGGCTCTCGCGCGATGTCGTCTTCGATGAAGGGGGGCCAAATAAACGCGAACACGTAGTAATCGAAGATAACGACAACGCCGAGAGTGACGCCACCGATGAAGAAGTCCCTGAAGAATCTCCGCAACCTCCATCACGCCCGAAGCGTACCATGCACGCACCCGTCCGCAATGACAACTCGCGTTACGATGTCACGTCCTACGGCTCGCGCCCTCCCGACTGCGCTGGCGTAGCGCACGCCGATCCCTCTGCCGACCCGCGCACTTACGCAGAGGCTATGGCACGTGCTGACGCTGCCGACTGGGAGATGGCTTGCGATGCCGAAATGCATTCCTTCGAGCACATGCACGTTTTCGAGATCGTACCGCGCCCTCGCGGCCGAAAGGTCGTAGGCAGCAGGTGGGTCTTCCGCATTAAACGCGGACCCGACGGTTCGGTGCAAAAGTACAAGGCGCGCGTTGTCGCGCAGGGTTTCTCACAGATTGAAGGCATTGACTACGACGAGACCTTTGCTCCCGTAGCCAAGTTGGCCTCTTTGCGAGTTATCCTTGCTATTGCTGCCGAACTCGATCTCGAAGTCCATCAGATGGACGTCAAGTCAGCGTACCTCAACGGCACGTTGAGCGAAGAGATCTTTATGGAACCGCCCCCTGGTTTCAACGTTCCTGATGGTATGGTACTCCGTTTACTTACAGCCATTTATGGAACGAAGCAGGGCGGCCGCGTCTGGTATGACGATATCAAGGCACAGCTGATGGAAATGGGTTATCATCGCACTGAGGCTGACCATGCTGTCTTCACTCGCACGACCAACGGTATCTTCTCAATCATAGCTCTTTACGTAGATGATATCACCATGGCGTGCAAGAGCCTCTCAGTGATTGAACAGGATAAGGCTGGATTAAGGGGGAGGTATGAGATGACGGATCTCGGCGAGATTAGCTGGATCCTTGGCATGCACGTTATTCGCGATCGCGTTGCAGGCACCATCTCTCTCTCCCAGTCAAAGCACATTCAGGACATGCTTGAACGTTTTGGCCACTCCTCCTCCCGTTCTATTCCTACCCCTTCGCTCGTTAACGAACATCTCCTTAAGGCCCCTTCTGCCGAGGTTGACCTTAAGCCATATCAGAGTGCTGTTGGCGCACTCATGTATCCTACTCTCGGCACTCGTCCTGATCTCGCGTTTACCGTAGCCGCGCTTGGACGGCATTCCGCTACTCCTTGTGAGCCTCATGCGAATGCTCTCCGTCGCGCCTTTCGCTATTTGCGTGGAACTGTCGATCTCCGACTTGTTTTTCGACGTGGAGTGCCTAACGGCATCACACTTCACGATTATGCCGACGCGGACTGGGCTGGCGACGTTAACGATCGTAAATCGACTTCCGGTTTCGTATTTCTGCTTGCTGGAGCCGCCGTCAGTTGGTCTTCCAAGAAGCAAGCAGCCATTGCTTTATCTACTACCGAAGCCGAGTACATCGCCGCCGCCCACGCCGCAAAGGAGGCCGTTTGGCTCCGTCGACTTCTCGCTGAACTGAATGTTGATGTTTCATTACCCACAGTCATTCACATCGACAATCAGTCAGCCATGTCCGTCGCGCGTAATCCCGAGTTTTCACGACTGCACGAAGCATATATCCGTTCGTTATCACTTTCTTTGCCAACTCCTTATCGACTCGGAAATCGATTTGGACTATACTCCGACTACTGACCAGGTCGCAGACGTGTTGACCAAGGGCTTAGTCCGGGAATTGCACGAGCGCCATGCGTGCACGATGGGACTCCGTAACGTTGGTTGAGGGGGAGTGTTGGGGTTTCATCCCCAACGTTTCGGTGACAAGGACTTAATTGTAGATTCGTAGATAACGATGGACCTTTTTGTTGTGTTCTTGGCCATGTCATCCCAATTCGGCCCTTAGTACCTCATTTGACTTTATTAATTCTCGGACCGGTACTGTAGTTAGCCCCTATCAGGGACAGTATAATACGTCGCTATGTACACCTGAAGGCACCAGCGTCCTTCGTCCGCTGACAGTGCCTCAGGTTAGTCTCTCTGAATACTAGCGTCCTTCGTCCGCTGACAGTGCCTCAGTGTTTCACTTCCTCATCACGTGCTCCAGACTGTCTCTTCCATATGTGCTTCCTTTATCTTTTACATCAATGCCTCGTGTTTGGATGGACATCTGACCGATCTCATGATCGATCTCGCCTCCCTACATATGCCCCATTACCTCACCAATCATAGTACGTACTGCTTCTTTGATCGGACTTATTTAGCACCGTACAGCCACAAGTAGTCTGATGGACAGCCACGTGATGACTTGCTGATTCACATCTGATCCTGCAAGAACAGAAAAGCTGTACGAAGTTGTCCACAGCCCCTATGGCTGTGGAGCTGTGTCGTGGCTCTGTTTCGTATTGTCTTATTTACATTTGGCTATGATGTCATTGTGTATTTAAGTCGCATTGAGGCGACCACTGGGACCTTAAGTCTCAGTTTTGTTTCAGAATCTAAGCCTGTTTGTAACAGTCTAAAAGTATTCATGTGAACATAAACAAAGCCTGAGAGATCTTCATCATCTAAAGCGAGTTTGACTTCGCCGCTTGCGAAGTCTTCACTGTCCAGAACTGTAGTAAGTCAAAAGTTAACGTTAGGAGCACTTCACTCAAAGGTCCCGCTTGGAACCTTAACATAGAGTCTTATAGAATATCATAGAACAGCATGGAAGGTCATAGAACCTTCCAGTCAAGTCCAATCCTTAATATAGTAATGATGAGTCATCAGTCCATAAATAGATAGTCACATCACAAGAAGTCACAGCTTAGGGCCACACATAAAGTCCATTATCAAAGCAATGAGTAACATCACAGAATCAATTAAGGGTGAGGGTGGCTACCCATGCCAAACCCATCATGGGTTGGCCAAGTGCCACCCACACCCACATCCATGCTGATCCCTAATTATAACAATCAGAAGGATTATAGCCCAAGGTGAGTAATATCAATATTATACATCACTTGCCCCAGACAACTATGATTGCTACTACTACCAGTAGTAAATATCTTTAGTTTGTGCTTATAAGAATGGTACTTTCTGCATCTCTCCTGCAGCAAATAAGTCTTCATCAAATTCTTGCTCTATCGATTCTACTCCCTGATCTGAAGTTGATTCATCTGTTCCTTTGTCTGACACTCGAAACTCAAGATCCTCCTCATCTGACAAAGGTCGAGACCCGGGGAGGGAGCCAGGCATACTTATAGTGCTACGTTTCCTTAAACGACGACGGCGTCCAGAAAGGCCCAAATCTCTATGTGAGTCCTGATCCTCTTCCGATTCTGAGTCATGGGTTGACGGTGTACTTGGGCTTGCACTGCGACTGGCGAGACCAACCAGCACGTTAGTGAGGCGTTCTATGCTTGATTGTTGCCGTTGGTGACTATGAGCGCCTGCAGTGTCCATGTCGCGGCCACGCCTAGCGTCGATAGGTGGAGCGAATGTACGTGAATGGCTACTGCTTGAGCTACGTAAACTGAAATTGCGCAGGCGAGCGAAGGCGCTCTGACTGGAGACATCCGAACGTGCGCTCAAAGCCGGTGAAGGTGGTGCAAAATCTGGTAGAGGGAACTCCGCAAGCGGTGCTTTCCAGTAATTGTTGTCAGTGAATTCGCTTTCCCACTTGTGAGTAATGGGTGGGAACATCTGGTCGACAAGATCTGTCATGTGAATGTAACTCTGCACGGATCTGGAAACAAGTTAGGTAACGCCGAACGCCGAATTTCAACTTTTTCCACTTACTCGGACTTGTGCCCTACGAGGTCGAGTAACTCCATCTTTACTTCGCCGTTCGAGTCGATTGTGAAAATCCGCGAGCTTGGAACGTTTACGCTGCGATAAGATAAAGCATCTGTGATACGATTTCCGAAACCCGCGTAAAAAGGGAAAGGCGAGGCGGGTCCAAACAGCCTCTGGATATCGCGCAGGCACGCCATCTTGAATACCTCTGGCTTGCGCATTATTACTTCTCTGCATCGTTCAGTGCCGTGTCATCGATCTATGTCGTATGGTCGCTTGTTTGTGTGGCTCACCGATGCAACGAAGTCATCAGACGATCCGGACTCATGATGACTGGACCTTCTGGTAACTGATAATCATTCTGTTTAATGCCTTGCAAGTAGTAGCGCGTCGAATCCGCTTGGCCGATAGCACGGGATGTGAGATACATGATCTTATAGCCATTCTTGTAGATGTCGGTGTACAATTTGGCAACGCCGAGGTGGGTCCAATCTCGCCCGATTAACGTGAACATATGCCCAAGTGCGTCAGACCTGCCACAGCGTTGGCCGACACTTAGAAAGAAAGTTACTGAACACACTTGGTAATGGTCCCATCAATATCAGACACCACCACAGTGTCTGTATGCTCCCACATGAAAATGCGGGCAGCACAAGCCACTACACCCGATGAAGACAATGAAAAAGTGATTGTATTTGCCCCGGGCCGTAGATCGAGTGCTTGCTGCGTTGTCATGTAAGCTTTATGAGTCAGAACAGATACAGTATACTTGCCAACTGCTCAGATGTGAGCCTGAGTGTCTTGGCATACTGCACTTCTGGCCTTCTCCCCGAAGACAGTGACGACCCACTGGGTGGCATTTCGGGAAAAGATGTGGGTGATGAGGAGTTGGACAGGGCGCAGGCACTCTCGTCCGCAGCTGGCACATGAAAAGGTGGGGTTCTTGGTGCCGTCTTGTGATGTTCATGTGTTGGGAACTGCAAAAGCAACATCATAAAATACCACTCACAGTCGGTAATGGGATGCTCGCGGCACTCCTGAGGGATGGACGTTCATTGTCCACAACGCTTTGTGTGTGTCTACTGTCACGGCGCCACCAGCGTACCCACGACCTTCGCTCTCGACTTGACGTGCGCATTCCATGACCGTAGCCCGTCTCTACATCGGAGAGGAGTTCCTGCCCAAGCAGTTGTTTACTCGTCTGTAACGCGGGAGATGATGATTCTTCGGATAAATTAAGTTCAAATTCTGGAGGAAGGCTCTTGCTACGCTGAAACTCTTCAGGTTGGCCGGCGGCTGGGAGTTGTTCATCGTGCTCAACGATATCGACTGACTTGGGCTGACTCGGACTTGGGAAGTTGGGATATTGTATATGGACTGGTGAGCGTTGGGGGAATCCGCCCCACTCCCAAGAGTAGTCATCTGATGGAACCGAAGGCGGCGAGACAGTGTCAGAGGAGTGATGCGGAGTACCGGAGGGAAAATTAGACGGTTCTTGGAGGCTCGGAAAGGGGATAGGTTCGTGTGGGGGCGACGAAGGGGCAGAAGACTGGCGATCTAGCGGTCTGAGCGAGGTGTCTGATGCATAAAAGCTAGCTGGGTAACTCTCGACGAAAAGAGGTCGAAGCAGTCCATCTAGGCAAAAGGTTTAAACTTTGGACATCATTTACAGAGGGTAACAAACCTGAGTTGTCCCGACCCTCACTGGACGGCGCATCGAGATCAAGGAAATCAGGTTCCTGACCTATTGCATCGTTCGAAATGTCACCAGCCGGCAATGAATCTGGTAAATCGGGCTGAGTTGGTTCGAGAAGTGGGGAAGTGATAAGGTCATCAGGAACGTCAGCGTCGGTCTCAAAGACAAAGAATGCCTCCCCCGCCTCTCCGATCTTCATGTTGAACGGTACAACTCTCCCATTGACAGTAATGTCCACCTATAGTGAAAATGCAGATGCAGCAATAATCCGTACTGAGACGTACATCCTCACCTTTTTTTCACTTGGCATGAGCACCTGCCACTTCCCGAACCGGACATGAAATGGAGAGCAAGCGAGTTCCATTGCCCCATCGAACCCAGGCCTTCGAACCACGACGATATCGATGGCACCAGTAAGTGTTGCTGGGTTGATATCCTTGTAATATTGGTATGGGACGCTGATCGCATTGACAGCACCCCATAGGTAGTTCATATGAAGATTATTGGTTCAAAAATGGGGTAGTGGAGGGAAACTCGAGGTCTGACAGCAACTACTCTTTAAAATTCCGAGAATCGGACCGGGAAAGCCGAAGGTGTTGCTCACGCTACTTAGCTAAATTACACCTTCCCCTGTTCCTCATCTTTTGTGTGCTTTCTTCAAGAAAGGATAACAAAACGACACACTAAATAGTAGTATATATTAAGGTCGTTTCAAGGATATGTTGTACTCCATTGGTACTCCATTGGTAGTATACGATATCACTGCGCCTGAGCCTCCTAAGTGACGGCTGCTTTTAATGGCAAGATAACAAGATGTTGTATCCATAAACCGTACCTGATCAACAAATTCCATCGCTTCCTCTTTCTTGATACTACGGATTGAACTGATCTTCTGGTTATTGAACAGGACACCATAGAATTTGTCCGCCGATACAAGCATCTCGGGTCTGAAGGTAGTCGTGATGAATTGACCAGATGAGGACAACGAGTGGATCATCGCTGTGTACACGAGAATTTTATATTACAAATGTGCAATTGAGTATGACAAGACTTGCACTCACCAGCGACAGCAGTCCGATACTGGGCATCTAGGTTTGCGTCGATCTAAAAATAATAACGGCCAGTGGAGTCTACCGTAAAAGCAATCTGGAACACCTGACCGACCTCATCAAATAAATAAAATGGTGCCGGATCACATTTCTGGATGGCAAAAACTGATTCTGGCGTAAGATCATGCAAACACAACCACGGAGGGAATGCGTACCAAGGGCCAAGGCAACCAATGACTTCTGGCCTCCAGAAAGTTGTTGTATACGAAGGCCCTCGTCTACTTTGGAGTTGAAAGAAACCTTTGTGGCGATGATGTTGGGACATACCCAAAGAAATGGCCAACATTACGCACCTTTATCGCCACTCCAGTATAGTTGTCAACAGCCCGATGCTGGGAGTCCTCGGCATCTTCTACTTCCTCGTCATCCTGGAGCACGACCTCAACCAAGTGAACGTTTCATAACCATGGGTTCGTACCTGATCCACCCGTCTCTGGATAATGAGCTTCCCTTTACCGGCAGGAACTAAGGCCTCGAACACCTCCTCAAAGTTCTTGGCCACTTGTTTGAAGGTCCGCTCAATTGCCTCGTCCTTACGCTGGTCCAGCACGTCGACAAGTTGCTCAATTGACTCTCCAGACTTCTCCAGATCCTCACGACGCTTCAAGAGTTGGTCCCTTTGTTTCGTGAAATTATTGTACTGCTCGAATGCTTTCTTATTAACGTGCGCGAATTTTTTGAGGCCTTCGTTCACTGTGTGCAGTTTCTTGACCAACTGGACCGAAATATTACCAACTGAACGCATCTATCACAACCTGGCTTACCCTGTCTGACTTCTCATTGATATATTTCTCGAAGGCTTCCTCTGGAAGTACGCCAAGGTCCCTAATATTGCCGTTGCATTCGTCCTTCTTGTTCATAAGAAGGTTCTTCTTGGCAAGATAACGTTCTGTGCTCTTCTGCTGTTTCGCCATACTACGACTATCTTCCGACTGTTGATTTTGCATTGCTTCCAAACTGCTGCGGTTCTCTTGGAGGTCATGCGTGAGTTTGTCGATTGCTCTCTCCATGTCTGTCATGCTGAAAATTCGTCATGTTAAAGGAACAGCAGGAAGAGGACACACCTTGAACCTTCTTCGTAAGCATACCAATGGCATTATTCACAGAATTCATCTCGTGTGTTCGGAATTTGAGATCGTCAGCCGCGTTAGCATCACCAATTTCAGGTTCACCGAGCCCCTCAATCTCAGAACGTAGTTCGTCTCGGTGCCGACGTAGGCTCTCATTCAGTTCAATTTGAATGATGTTTTTGTTCCGACCCAGCTGAAATTCATTCGTCAGTGGGGACTCGCAAAAAAAGGACAAGATGCGAACTTCTGCCTTGGTCTTACCCATTTCCACGAGCATCTTCTGCCGGGCTTCGATATCCTTGCTAAATTCTTCGATCTGATTCCTCTCTTCCACACTCAACTCCTGGACCATTGGGCTCGATAACTCAACTCGGTAGGCTTCGACACGTGTACTCAAGGTGCGCAGCTCACCCGTCAGCTCTTGTGCATCCTCCTCAAGCTTTGAAATCCTCCCGTCGACGCGTTCCTTCTCCCTTTCAACGGCTGTGATTTCCGCGCTGATACCTTCGCGCGACTCCCGTGCCACTTTTTGCTGGTTACTCAATACTTGTATGCGACCGCTGACTCGAGCGATCTCCTGATCAAGCTTGAGTATTGCAGCTTTGACCTCTCGTGAGCGAGCTTCCTCAGTGGCGACTTGGGAGCGCCAGGACGCCACATTTTTCACGGCTTCGAGACGTGAGCGCCGAATATCATAATACCCGCCTGTAAGTGCACCCTTGCGATCAACCTTATCACCGTCAAGTGTGATTGTGTTGATACCATGACTCTTTACATATGCCGCAGCAACTGTGAGGTCACGACAAACACACGTTTTTCCAAACACCTGCTGAAAGGCTTTCGCATGCGTTGGGTTGTAACGAAGCTTTTCCAGAAGGGGAATTGCATCATCAGCATTTGGGGGGGCGGGGTTCTTGGGTTTGAGACGGTTAAGGGGCATGAACGTAACGCGGCCGGTCCTCTCACGCAGCATGACTTCAAGGACCCTGGATGCAGTCTGATCCGTATCGACAACCACGTGAAACAAACTGGAAAAAAAGAGGTAAGTCACAGGGACAGGAACTCTGGACTTTGAAAAGCACCTGTTCCCTGCGGTCAACTCAATAGCAGTGTTGAATTTCGCGTCCGTCACCTCAAAGAGCCGATACAGTGGTCCGTAGACACCGTCGAGATTCAATCGTTCGGCAATAGAATCAACGGCACGTAATCCGGTACCAGTGTCCTACAATGTGGTTATTGTTAGACCAATCACTCGTAACAGAGCTCACCTTGTCCATCATGCTCGCCAGAGTCCTTTCTGCTGATCTCAATTCATCTACTGCACGATTCTTTGTAGAATCAAGTTTCGCATCCTCTCGCCACAGGTCCTTGCGCTGTTCAACCCAGTCCCCACGCTGATCTGCGAGCTTTGCAAGCTCCTCACCAAGGTCCCTGGCTCGGCTACGACTATCTTCACCGCGTTGTAAGACCTCCGCCATCCGTCCATCCAACTGTTCGCGTAGGGCTAGGGCAGCCTGGAGCTCGACATTCGATGCATTCAAAGCATCACTTTGGGTAGCTCTGTGTGATTCTAGAGCTGCGAGCTCGCTGCGCAAGAACTGGTCACGTTCGTTGCGTGTGCGGAAACGCTCCAGCCTCCCCTGCTTGGCATACAGGGAGGCTAATTTTCCGTTCGCCTCATCAAGCGCCCGCCGCTGTTCGGCCTCGGCGCCACGGTGGCTTTCCCACTGTGGAAGTAACGCGGTCAGCACTGCCTCTTTCTGTGCTATCTGAGCCTCGACACCGGCCAATTCGCTCTCAAGAGTACTGCGCTGGCCGCCGGCACGCGCATCAGCCACATGAAGGTCTGCGATACGGAGCTCAAGTTCTTTCTGCGAGCGAGTGAGGTCAGAGAGCTCTGCTTGGGCACCGTGTTTCGTAAGTTGAAGAGTTGAGAGTTCATGCTTCGCTGTAGAAATTTGTTTCTCTAGTGTCTGAAAGTCGTTAATGATTTCAGTGGATAAAAACGCGAATGAATGAGGCTGGACACCTGAATTTGTTGTTCGCGATCAGAGAATAGTTCACGACGTTGATTCGCCCCATGAAGCTCCTTCTTCCTTTCCTCCTCGATCTCCTCGAGCGCATCCGCGACCTCTTCAAGCTCACGCTGATATAGGGCATATTCAAGGCACCGCTTCTCTTTATCCTTTTCTTGGAACTCTTTCAATTCCTCCTTCTCTTCTTCGAGCTCTCCGAGACGAGTTTCAATGAACTCGAGGAGCTCTATGATCTTTGACTTCTTCCCTTCGGTCTCGGCCATGATACGCAAAGATTCAGCCCGTCGTTGTTCGTAGACTTTCGTTCCCGCAACCTCTTTCAAAAGGGCCAGGCGCTCGTGATCCTTCGCGTTGGTGAGCGCGGTAATCTGCCAACGATTAGCGGCGCAATGTCGATGTTTTGATACTCACTCGGCCTTGGGGAACAATGTAGTATGGGTTAGCCTTGCTGAAGCCCGCGCTCTCCAGAAGGTTCATGACATCCGCTTTGCTGGAGCTCTTTTTGTCAAGGCTATATTCGTCTTTCTTTAGCCCTATAGTGCGACGCAGAACAACCTCGTCTCGACCAGTTGGAAAGCGGTTGTCAGAGTTATCGAATACAATTTCGACTATGGTAAAGGTTAAAAAAGGCTGCTTAGTTTGGGATTGCCGGTACACAAACCATAAGCAGAGAGCGTAGTTGTGGTCGAAACACCTTCGTGTAAGAGAGCTTGACGCTCCTCACGCGACATGGACGTATAGGCGTCGGAAAGCACAAAACGAATAGCTGTCAGGTATCAGTAGAGTTCTTTATATTCGAGTTCTTGGCCCATACCAGCAAAGAAGTTGCTTTTTCCTGATCCATTCCGTCCCACTACGACATTGTGTCTGGGAGAAAACGGTTCAATCTGCGTTTGGTCCCTATCTATGCAAAGTCAGCGCTGAGCATATCCGGAGCACAAGCAGAGCTCACATGACTTGAACCCCTGGATTGTCAACGTCTTGATATACATCTTGTACAGAGGTTCCACGCCAGCGGATGAAAACCTGAGAGTTCTTAGATTATCTGGTACTGGACTGTACGTGACAAATGACGCGACGCGTCGTCGGAGATTCAATTTGTGTACAGACCCACGAACCCTAAAGCGGGAGTTCACAGCCGTATGGCCGTGACCGTGCGCGGTATTGTACACAGCACAGGGGAAGATTACAGCGACAATGTCAGAAATATGCAATACAACGTTCATAGTGCAACCTCTACATCCAGTCGTGCGAGATACGAATATACATCTGGCGATAGGCGATAGCGTAGCATACCAGCAAACACCATCAAAGAGCGCGATTTTTTTCTCAATGCCGCGAGGGACTGTGGTCAGCAGGTCAGCTTCATGTAAGAAACAGGTCGAAATTGGCCACGTACAAGTTGTCTGCTCGCATCAGGAGCGTTTGATGTTTTAACCTTCTGGTAGACGCCAGCGATGCAATCCATCGCAAGTGGAAGGTATATATGTAAGTTGCGCTGCAACGCATCATGCAGGTCCTTAAATTCCTCTGCACGCCGATTGATCTTCGCCACGTCCCCATCGAGAGGTACAAGGTCCGTCGACTCCACGATCTACTCTCAGAGTCAACGTGCATTCTGTGACCACGAAGCAAGTGCGCACCTCGAACGCTCGATCAAGCCTCCCCTCGGCCTTCGCATCAAGTGCCTCCCTCACACGCAACAGCTTCATAACAGCATCTCTGGCACGTCCTGGAGCACGACCCATTCGCTCATAGTGTCGGATTATGTCGCTGGCAGCCGTTTCGAGTGAACGTGCGCGCTCTCCACCACCACCGGGTGCGGCCAACGTTGTGCCGAGAGCCGTGGCAAGGCTGTTAATGACAGTAGTATACTCTCCCGCGAGATTGTAAAGCTTTATGGCCTGGAGGACGAGGTCGCTTTCCTCCGCCTGCCGTGCCGCAAGGACAAAGATCTCTGCATTGAGTTCATGGGTATCACTGAGCTTAAGTAGTGGCGTCGCTTGCTCGATGACACCTGTCTGCATCCAGTAAGCAACTTATGCAAAACTACGCAAAGGAAAAGGACCTACGAAGCGCATTCCATCTGCACGAAAACCGCCAACAAGTTCATCCCACGCAGGACCGGCATTAGCAAGTACAATAACACGCCGTACAAGATCCCATGCGACTTGGAGCTGTTCCTTACCCACGCTGCCCGGCTGATCCGCACCGAGAGTAACCGTGTAGACATACTGCAAGGCCTCTTTGGCATCCAGCCGCACGAACTGACGCACATATCGCCAAATTAGTGTAGAAAGGCTGAGTGCAGGAGGGTGAGAAGTGGAAAGGGATACTGAGAGTGCTGCATTAAAATTTGAACTCGATGAATAATTTCCACCCACGAGGTGTAATATCCGATGTATCGGCACGAGAAGGGGCACGTAACAGCCCATGGTAAGCCAGCGCAATGGCCAAGTGGACTGCCTCGATTTCGGTCTCTGGATGGTCCCAAAGCGCGGCGACGGCCTAAAGTGGGATACACTATTGAAGACAGGTACGACATATCATGTTATCACTCACCCTCTCGAACTCCCCACACGTAAGAAGTACAGCAACCCATGAGCTGGTCCGCACGTCCTTCGAACCGGGCGCGCCCTCGAAATGACGCTCGCCATAGTTGAGTAATACTTCTGCAAGCCCACGCAGGCCACCATTATCTTCTTCATCAACCTGTACAAATTCGATGAGCAAAAATAAGCTAAACGGAGAGAAAAGCATACCATTGCGAGTTGAAACCAAAGCCAATCCTCTGTCGTCGCCGTGACAAGTGGGACGGTGCGTTTGGTTGGGTCCAGCTTGCCCATAAGTTTGTAAAGAGCAAGTTTAAACGGATCGACACTTGTTGAGTGCAACATGTATGCATTGTAAATGGCCTGGACGTGGTCCCGATGGGGTTTTGGTAGGCTAAACAAGGTAGATTAGGGCATGAATGCGCAGGAAATTGCGAGGGCAACAACAAACCGATGATCTGGCGACTCCACCCAGATACGGAAGTGCGTAACAAAGCTATCTTCACGGTGCTCAATAGCCTGCTGTTGGGCAAGCGCCTCATCGAGAGCTTCCCTCACGTGCCCTATGCGTACCAAATAAAATAGCTTGGCCCATAGCGGCTGGGCCGCTACCAACTATGAAACCATCAGGAATGCCTACCAGAATGATTTGATCCAAACTGACCTCGATGCGATCTTGCCATTCTCCCCCACGATAGAACCGCACTAGCAAAAATGCCCGTACGTGGTTCGCAATGCTCGGGTCGCCACCAAGTCTTGCCTCAAGTGGGCGCGCTTGAACTGTGCGCTCTAGTAAATCAAGATACTGCTCTTCAAGGGCCGCGCGTGCTCCTGAGGCAATCTGTTTTCTCAACTCGACAGCTTCCCTTGACACTGGGTCGCCGAGATGCGCACGAGCATAGCGACGTTCGACGAGCGGTGTATTGAGGATATGTGCACCAGCATGCGCGAGCGGCGGGATGGCAGGGGGTTCTCCGGTTATTTTTGCAAGTATGTGAAATATCTGTATGACCGGATGCATTCGCTAAAGTAGAGTAAATGGAAAAGACCTCTTAGTCGAATCATCAAAGGTACTGACATCTGGGTTGAGGGAAAGAGCAGCCTGAATAAACGCGTGGACAACTGGAAAAGACGCCCCGCGTAAACGAGCGGCATTCAGTTCGACAACGACTCGGTCATATGCCATCATCTTGCCCTGCATTTGCAAGCTAGGGCTAGGGGCGGCACTAACCTGGAGAAAGGGTTAACAAGAACTCGAATCGGTGCAAGTCTACGCACTGTCAGTGCACTTCTGTTTTGAATTGTCCTGGTTCCCAACACTACTGCCCCAGTATTGCCACCTAACCGCCCACCCAACTCCTCGAAGACTCGTTTCTTCCGAGCTTCCCATTCGTGTCGACTTCGATCCTCTAGCACACGATAAAACTCTTCCTGCGTCTCTCTGCGCGCCTCTTCGATAGTTGATATCACGTTTTGTTCATGTGCATGTCGTAAATAACCTGATATGTCGGTATCCTGCAGAGGCTGCAGCGGCAGGAATGTGGCAGAAGGATTGAGATGCGCAATGGAGCTTGCGAGAGCTGGTGCATCAATCTGTGCTTGAGCTAGGAGGTAATTTCTTCAGAAACCACGTTAATAGTAATCCTTTGTGGATACTCATTTTCACGCTTACGCGCGACCCGCGTCTGGCTGTACTCCTGGTTGCCGCGGAAGGAGCCTTCGCGACTGCGCCTCTATCTGATCCAAGGAAAGAGACACATTCGGTAAATCCTGTCGTTTTAAATGCGATGTGAGAGCTTTCGAGGAAGCTAAAAGCGAGGAGAGGTCGGTGGACATGTTTTTCTCGAACACGAACGAACAACCGCGCGTCAACTACACGCGTTGGTGAAGAATCGTGAGAAGTTAGTACTATATATATAAACACTCATCCGATGCGTCATCACTTTCCGAAGAAGGAACGATAGCTTCGGGCCTGTCACATCCGTTACAGAGTATCGTTCCCTGTCACGCACGTCCGGGCACAGACATCATCTATTTCATATGCTACCTGGCCGACGCCATTGCATGATCGCCTATTGTATCACTACCAGACAGAGGAGCGCTTACATTCCACAGCACTTCGAGACTAAGTGAAGTACGTGGCGCATTTATCCTAAATCGCATTACTTCCAATGGATATACGCGAGATAGGTGCTCAAAATGCCGATGTTAACTGCCCTCCAAGATATCATTTTCAACTTCCTGAAATGCAGAACAGACAACTCACCGAGTCCGAAAATTCTTCCTATAACCCGTGGCCTCAGTGCGTACTCATGAGCACGACGGTAGTTAGCGGAACAGTGTTCTATGCCTCGTGACTCTCGTTCCGCTGCACTGCATCTAGTTGTACTTTGGCATGCTTCGGTTGCATAAGTCTCAACGCCGAACAACATAAGGGCGGCTACTAAGGTGGTTGTGATAACCTTGGTGTCGCGGCGGAGTCTTGGCTGTGCGTATAATGCATACGAAGCACCAGCCAGAAAACTAATGTTCACTAAGGAAGCTAGTTAATAACTCGATCGTGCTGTACACCAACAGAGACCTGCCAATGCTCGTGAGACCACCAGCGACCGAAGGACGAAGAATATTGCTTTTCAGTTTCTCCCATAGCCGCGGCGTCTGAGGGTCTGGTTGCTTACGGGTTCTGTCCTCGTTCGTGGATTCAAATGGTCTGTTGGCGCTTTCAGAGGTTATGGACATCGAGGGCTCCCTGAAGTGCGCGTGCACCACAGTGACTTTTGAATTACCATCTTGGGATACACCACCGAAAGACGAGGGCGTAATCAACAATGAAGGATCAGGATGAGGCTATGAAAAGGGGGTGGACGTGAGGAAACGGGATCGGGCAGTTGAGCAAGTAAATTAAACTGGAACCAGTGGACGGGCGAACGGACCTGCTGTTCACGGGGGGGGACATTCTTAGCGGCGATGTTGGCATAGGATACCATATTCGAAGTTGTAAACGGTGAGGTTCGTGAGGTGTTGCAAATGGTTTGAACTCGAGCATCACCGAATAGCGTCAATGACGTCACTTTTGACAGCGGCGTCATCTCGGTTTAGCGTCTATATCTCGCCTAATTACTTGATATGGTATAGTGCTTAAGTACGATTACATTGCAAGGAAAGCAAGAGAAAAAGCAGAGAATGATCCAACAATAAGGTATATCCGCCGTTCGACTCAAAAGACATCCATAGAGTGAGGGCAGTCTACTGCGACATGCCCGTAATTTTCGCAGTCTTCACAGTATAGCTCCGAGGGTGGTACATCTTTACCCCCCGGGGCAGGTGCGGTACTACCCCGTAGCAGATCACACGTAAAGATATCATGGCCCGGTTGTTCACAAATCTCACAAACATCTCCAGCTAGACTGCTTGGATTTACGTCTGACAACGAATCCAAAGAGTCAGCCGAGATAACACCGGTCGCATGATTTGCCCGCTTTGAGTTTTTCTTTTCAATGCGTGCAAGTTTCTCTTTCAGCTGTTCTATCTCTTGTTCGAGCTCGTCCTGTCACCTCATCTAAACGCTCAGCCTTGCTTTAAAACAAGTTAACTCACCTCGCGATAAATCTGCGAACGTCATGTTGGTCAATTGACTTCAAAGCGCCTATGAGCACGCTTACCTTAGCTTCGATCAGGCTTTCGAGCTCGCCCACTTCTTTGTTAAGCTAAAGAAAAAGATTCTTAGCAGATCGTTAGTCACGGATTTCATTTGGAACCGTACATCATGGACTGTCCTCGCACTCTTGGCTTCAGCCTCAGTCAAACGCTTCCGGAGTTGCTCGAGGTCAATCTATAGCCCGAAGACATCTGAAGGCGGCTCGGGTCGACATGACTGAGCTGCGCTCACCTCATACCGCGCCCGCATCTCACGCATAGACTTTTGTAATGACACCACATCTCCAGACGGCAAAGAGGCATCGTCTTGAAGGTTCATCTCTTCGAGAGGCAATCTATTCCCTACACTGTCTTCCAAAGCTTTCATGCTCTGCAACTCTGGATTAGCGACCTTCGTGAATGGGTTGTATTCAGGCGATTGACCTGGCGAAGTTGCCCAGTTTCAGATAAGAGAAGCTTGTTCTCTGACTCCAGAAGCTTATTTTGATGGGCAGCATTAGCATTTTCTTTTTGCAACTCCTGGATGATGTGCCTTGGTGGAATAACGATCAATACGTCACGAAAAGAAACAGAAATGGGATTAGTCTCACTTGAGTCCGGCCATCTCGTCTCGTACTGAGTTAGGGATCGAGTCATGCCTCGTAGAAGATGGCGATAGTTTACCGGTCTGCTGAAGACTATCGGAGACAGGCATGTCACGATGAGCCCTCTTGCGCATGATTTCTAGCTCCTCCTGGCTACGCTCGAGGCGTTCCCGTAGGTCGGCCACAGCATTGGTCTCTTCGACGAGTTTGGACCGCAAGTCACTCTGACTGGTTTCGAGCTAGAAACATTGTCTCAGCCAAAGTGGCGACCACCGCACAATGCCTCTCACGTTTGCTTTCTCGATCAATAGCTCGTTGATGGATTCCTGTAGCTGGCTAGACGAGGAGGCCATGGGAGCAACGTCCGTATTGTGAAGTGATCCCGTGGCTTCTGCGAGCTGGCCTTTTAAGCGAGCGATCTCTTCTGTGTAGCGCGCATACTCCAACGCTGAGTGCTGTGTCGATTCGGAGGGCTTGTCTCCTGATTTAGTAGAGGAAAGGCTCGTGAGGCCTTCCAAATCCTGCGAACCGACCATTACTATACTTTCGTAAGTGTTGTGATTTCCTTACCGCAATTTCAGCACGAAGGCCTTCAATTTCTGCCCTGGTATTTTCAAGAGCAACAGTACTCTCGCGTAGGGCCTCTCCGACTTCTTCGGTTCTAGCTCGGGCATTGTTTTCCGACTTCAGAAGCCTAGCGATCTCTGACTCGCAATCAGCAACCTGCTGCCTTAGGTGTTCCTCCTTCTCTTTATAGCGGCGAATCTTTTCGCGAACCATGACCTCATCTTTTTCTGCCGTTGCACGCAGTTCCTCGAGCATATCCTCCGTAATAGTGAGCTTTTTCTGGAGGTGAACAACCTGCTCTCTGAGAGCTTCATTCTCGATCTGTGTCGCAGACGAGAGATGTCGAGCAGCGGAGGTGGGGGAGGGTGGTTGAGCTTGGCTTCGTAATTGCTCCCGAAGCGATCCAATCAGGTCCTCCATCTCATAGCGCCTAGCTTCGGCCGTACTCAACCGTTCTTCATACAAGGCAATCGTCTCCTGTCACCGGTGTCAGCACATGATCGATCACGCTACTCTCAAAAGACATACCTGGCCTGCATGTCGCAATGCATCAACCTGACCTCCAAGCTCCCGACGTTCATCTTCGAGTTCAGCATATCCTTTCTTCACACGTGCTTCCAATAGGTTGATTTCTGCATCTTTTGCAATGATGAGCGCATGGGTTTCTGACTCGGCACCCTCCTTCAACGCGAGTGACTCTTTCAAGCGAGATGATAGCGCTTCTTTGTCATCCAGTAGCGACTGTAAGTCCCGCACACGCGCCTCGCCTTCGGCACGAGCCTTATCTATGTCCGCTGAGACATTTGAAAGAGAACGTTCGAGTACCTCAATCTTGAGATCCCTGTCATGCAAATTGCGCTCGACAGACTTGACTGACGTCTCCAGTTCGGCGACACGGGCAAGTGCTTGATCACGATCTTCTCGCATGCTATTAGTTCGGCGGCCGTGTTCAAGTTCCTCTCCTTGAAGGCCGCTGATAAGAATGTTCAGCCGTTGGTTTTCAGCCTCCAGCTCGACAACTCGATCCTGGAGCATCGCCCCGCCGTCCAGGTGATTACGGGTAGATGTCACGGGAGACGTGGTATCAATGTCCGCCGGTAGAGACTTGCGCGTTGAGAGAAGATTGGCGATCTTGTCCTGGATGGCTTTGCCATTAGATTGAAGGTCAGATGTGTTAAGGGCGTCGGGATGGGATTCGGAATCGGATTGATAGTCATTGAGAGTGTGTGCGCGACCAAAAGAGGTGGCAGACGCAGGAGATGGCGGCGGCGGCATAACGACTGCACTGGGTATTCTTGGCTTTGGTGTAAATGACGTGCGGCTTTTCGTAGGTGTTGTTGATGAGCCCACACCGATACCTGAACCACGACCTCCAATGCCAGGTTTCGGTGTTCTCAGAGAGGGCGAACCGGTAGTTGAGAATGTCAGCCCCATAGGAGGAGTGATAAGTTCATTGAACCGAGTTGGACTACTGACTGAAGGAGTTCGGCTTGTTGGTTGCCTGGTAGGGCTGGTAGGTTCGAGGCCCTGACTTCCACTTCGTTTTATTCCTGGGTAAATGAGCCATACAGTAGCGACATAACATTTTAGATGGTTACCATTTAACGGCGTCATGGTTGTCTTGATTCGTGGACGCGCGGAGGGCGTCACGGCCTCTGACAACATGCGAGATGTAGACGAAGCAGGTGTGACACGTCCATTGGAATATGGTGCGTAGCGCGTAGAGTGTGATGGAGTAATACGCCCAGAAGAATGAGGGGTGACGCGGCCACCCCTTGAAGAAGCGACGCTCGAAGGACGCGACGTTGCACCAACACCTACAGTAGGAGCAGACAATTTTGCAGCAGCCACAAACACGCCGCATTTAGGTGGGCACACGAAATAATGCTTTCTGAGGATTGGTAAGGTCAGCATATATGTTGGGTAATCTCCAAAGCAAAACGTCAAGTGGAGGCCAAGCCGCACGAAAACCACACACAGGGCGCGACTCACACCCAACCCACGGAAATGGAAGTGAGTGTCGATATGACGAGGACGGGTTGCGAAAGGTGGAAAGACAGCTCGGTAGGAAGGTAACTCACCCATCGACACTTCCATCATTCTTGCCCTTTCCCGTGAACCCACCACTGAGCTCTACACCTGCCCAATGGCCGGTCTTCCCGTCAATCTCCCCCAGATATCGGAGGGTCCCCTCGAATCCGAGACTCTCGATTCTGACATTGTCCCCGATTTCGAAAGACCTGCCCACACGACTCGAACTTCGTGTGAAAGTATCAGACTGGCGACTAGGTGGGCGTATCGAAGGGGTTTTTGTACGAGACACAGGGGCAGACCGTGCTGGCGTAGCCCCAGCATTCGAAGAAGAGGATGCAGCCGAGGAGGGTCTTCCCGCAACGGAACGGCGCCCAGAGTGCGGAAGAAAAGAAAGAGGCGCCTTTGGGGATAGATTTCCCGGTTCACTGATGCGGCCAGTTCTGTGTAGAGCAGGGTCATTTGCCTTGATCGCATCGGCAAAGGCACGGGACATTGAGTCTGAGTCTTGCATTGGAAGGCTGGATGGCTGAGAGGCGGCGACGGAGGTGGAACGTAGGCGCCCGGAAGTAGGTATACTACCTGTATTGCCTGGAGTAGGTAGCGCAGATTGTCGTATTTTTCCAGGAGTGACCGACATGGGGAGGGGTATATGGCAAAGTAACTAATCCCAGTTGGGTTGCGCACCTTCTTACCCGCTCAGGGCAATATTACAGTATCATGCATCACATGACACGCGCGAGCTGCCACAACCGCGACACGCGCTTTTTGTAGTTGGAACGTGTCACATGCATAAATCATATTCTGACTCAAGGCAAGCGCTTGTGATATAAAGTACATCTGAGTTTCCGACAATCATTCCTCCCCGGGCTCCCCGGAGGAGGAGGAGGATACTTCCTCGAAACCTTGATGAGGCCCAACTGTCCAATCCGACACCTCCAACTTTTCGTTCCGAATTGTTGCTATGGGTACGCTATGCTTAGACACGAAACAAGTCTGGTCAAGGGGCAATCATCCGTACCTCCTGTATCAACCTCGTATCCTGCTTGTGTCAAGGTCCGCACAAGTTCTGCTTTGGTACCAACCCTGGTGTACCTGCCTAAAATGCACCCCTCTAGTTTGGCACTGAAACTTAGTTGGTGAATGTCTCGGAAGCGCAAAGAATATGATTTTACCCATCCGCGATGACACAATGATCCATTAGTATGCACCCAACGATACGCGTCATCTTGCCAATCACACAGTGGCGACCGATAACGGAGCGCTTAATCGTTGCTCGTTCCCCAATCTTCGTTGAACTTCCAATCATCGAGTCTGACGAGATTTGAGACTTTGCATCAATAAGAGCTCGGTTCTCTGGGTCTATGGGCAACGTGTAGTTTGATTTTGACAAGAACTTTCAATGCAATCAACTTTTGTCCACTAGTCAAATGCAAGAGCAGGCGTACTTGTCGGTTCGCCTCCAGTAGTGTTGCAATATTGTTTACCCGTCCTGCAAATCCAATATCATGTATTATAATTCCAATTCTTAAGCTCGCTAGCGGCTCATTGTTGACTCCTGTGCGTGCTGGGGATGACGGAACGGACAGTGGGGCCGGCTTAAACGGCGGAGAGGCAGAAACCCTCGATGACGAATCTTCTACTGGTATCGAGCCGCCGAACAGAGTGGAATGCCGGAGTGCAAGGGCATGTGCCTCGTTGACAGGTATTGACCTTAGGACTGATGGGAAGATAGTCAATCCAACATCCTAACGGTAACCCAGGGATGAATACCTCGTCCATATTTCTCTTGCTTCGTCTTCTGGTATTGAATTTTGCATAACCATGGAAGGAATTCTTCTCGGAATGAGTCAAATGTGGGCTTTTGATGAAGGACATCAAGGACAGATCGGTTGCAAACATATACATGGGAATCTATATATTGAGAGGATAGGGACGCAACGGGATATCTTCGAGACTAAAGTCAGTTGATCGTTCCGCCCCCAGGGAAATACAAACCGAGAAAGTAACGACATTCGGAGTTCAAGTTCGTCGGTATTACGATCACGATCGTCTGGTGTGTCAATGTGAAGAAGAGTGCCAGACTTTTTGTCCCATATAATCGGCACCGAGGAAGTTGTCGGGCCCCATTCGTCAGGTGTAGCGCCCTTGTCCATACCATGGGTCTTCAACCAACAAGATGTGACAACGGCTCCGTCTACATTGGACTCGATACGATACTTGTTCAGCATAGAGGTTAGGGGTAAGTCTTCTGGAGGTATGAAATCGCATGGGAGTATAACAAAGTCCCGGAGTATGCGACTAGAGAAGTGTTTGAGCACTGCACAAGTACCAACAGGTTCATCCGGTGATTCATCGTATGTTTGAACATCCACATGAAGAGACGGGTACGATGAGGAAGAGGTGTCAGAATGAATATGGTGAGAGATGCTCGAACGATGTGCCGTTGGACAGATGAGCAACACCTCTATTTAATTGTTTGAAAGACGAGAAAACTCAAAACAGAGAACGCACCTGTGATACCAGACTGTTCAATCCACGTAAGAGGAAAATCTATCATTGGCCTATTTGCGACTAGAAGTAAAGCCTTGGGACACGGTTCGTCCCCATGATCACCGGTAAGGGGACTGAGCCTGAATACGGTGATTACACAGAGGACTGAGAGTGTTTGTAGTCAGGACCAACCCATTTCCAAATCCTGCGAGTACAATAGCAAGAAATTCATGCAACTTGGTGTTGGGTTCTTCAAAATCCATGGGGTCGATGACCAGGTCGTAATTCGCACCGGTCCGAGCTGACCCGTAACAACACCCAAGTCGGGGTTGGGGTGAATTCTTCCATCTTCTTACCTCTCCCTTTAGCCTCGCATCTCACTTTTTACCAATCAATCTGCTCTCGTTCATGACATCCGAGCCAATCACTAAATTATGACCCAACCCTCTGTGCACGAGCTCTACCAGCGCTTGGAGACAGTTGGAAAAGGTTCCTATGGCTCTGTTCATAAAGGGATCCATCGCGCTACCGGAAATGTAGTTGCACTCAAGATCATTGACCTCGATGCGGATGATGGAGATGATGTTGACAGCATTCAACGCGAGGTCTCCCTCCTCACGCAGCTTCGTGATGGTCCAAACATCACGAAATACTACGGCTGCCACCTTGATGGACCCCGGGTGTGGATCGTCATGGAATTCGCTGAAGGTGGAAGTGTGTACAGTCTTATGCAGGCTTCTCCCAACAACTGTTTAGAGGAGAAGTATGTTGTCGTCATCGTGCGCGAAGTCCTCATTGGTCTCAACTATCTGCACAAGTCCAATGTTATCCATCGAGATATCAAGGCAGCCAATGTCCTTGTCACCGCATCTGGGAAGGTCATTATCTGTGACTTTGGCGTTTCAGCACTCTTGGCGACAACCAACAGCAAGCGGAACACTTTCATTGGTACGCCATATTGGATGGCTCCCGAGGTCGCTCAACCCGTCCCGGCATACGATACGAAAGCAGATATCTGGAGTTTGGGGATCATGATATATGAAATGGTCAAAGGCAGCCCTCCACACTTCCGTGTGGCTCACTTGAAAGTGATTCAAATGATTCCGAAGGTCAAACCCCCGAGATTGGCCGAAAATGAAGGGAGTAAAGACCTCCGCGAATTCATTCCCTTTACCCTTACCGAATTACCTTCCGATGTCCGTTTACCATCAAATATGTTTGGGATTTCTTTCACTGATAATTTCGCAGCGTCTAGCCGCGGAAGACCTTTTGAAAACAAAATGGATCAAGAATGCCTCGAGAGTTCCAATCACTGTTCTGAAAGACCTCCTCCTTCGATATGATGCTTGGGTGAAAACCGGTTCCAAACCCTCCGACCTCTCGGAACCTCTACCTTGGGAAAGGGAGAGCGAGTGAGCGTCGATTCTCTCCCCCTATCTCACGCGAACGGACACTGACCCATTTCTACAATCAGTTCCGACAAGTCAGAGTTCGATGAAAATCCTTGGGAATTCGATACCGTGCGCGGGCGCTCCTTTGCTACTTCAACGTTGGAATCTTCTCAAGTCACTTCGAACGAGGATTACTCCTTTACCACCGTCCGGCCCCAACCTTCCAAGCTACCTACATCTTTACGTCACCTCTTCGACAGCAACGCAATAAGCGCCCCCGATCCTTTCCGCATTCAGGGATTCAGCACAACTAACAAGGATGCATTTTCTAGTGCTCCTGGTTCGCCTCTTCCTCCACCTTCTCCCGCAGTGGCACTCCCCGTCCCGCGCGATCGAATGGCGAGACGGGCTTTGCTAGTAGAGAACAATTCTGAAGATGGGCCAAATCTGAGTACTGCTACGTTCGCGTTCCCTCCCCGTACTGTCTCCAGGGGTGCGAAGACGAAGGTGGGCAATGGTTTACCCTTCCTCGATGATCAAGGCAATTTGTTATCTCATCCCGGGGATATGGAGAAGCCCTCCGGTGCTCATAATCCTTCATTATCTGAGGCCACGGTGAGCGGGAACAGCATCTCGGCGTCTGCTTTCGTTGCGTCAAAACACCAAGGGCGTCGAGACGTTCGTTTGGAACTGGATGGTCCAGGTTCAGACGTTCCCATCCTAGGGGCAGGTCATGAGACAAAAGATGAAGGCCTATCAGTGGATGCACGGTCAGTGCCGGCAACCACGAGGCGAAGTCCTGCTTCCCGGAATCGTTCTCAGAGCACCGCCCAGGGGTTTCCACTACGCCCAGGCACAGAGCAAAATCCACCTTTACCTTCCGATTTCCACTTTCCTGAACATTCTTCGTCATCTGATTCAAATCAAGTAACATCCTCCCCTGGTTCTGTGTTTCGACCTCGCGTGCGTATATCGCCAACAAGAGGCAGCTCATCAAGCACCGAAAGCTCTCTCCATAGCTCTACCCACTCCCTCGATGCACGAATTTCAGCTGGTTATCCCCGGCGGCCATCTCCACCAAGTTTGACACCCCCAGTGTTGGGAAGATCTCGTTCCACGACGCCTGGCGATGAGTCACCTCATGATTCTCATGTAGGTGGGCTCAAGCGACGGCCCAGCCTTCATAGACTTGCTTCGCTCGCAGTTATGGAAACACCTACCACTGCCTCGCCGACAAAATCCCCCGCGAAGCCTGTCAGAGGTCGGAACGGTAACTCTGCTGGCGGAGTTGGCGATTTTTCCGGTGTCCCCGGTCTCAAGGATGTCTTAAAGGTAAACCTCTCACTCTGTTTCCTCCTTGTATTGGCCAACATTATTCTCAGGCACCGGCACTCACGTCTGAGCACCAACTCGGGATGTCCGATCTGTTACCCCCCTCGCCGACTTCATTACATACAAACCTGAAATCCTTCACCCCTTCTCCAAGTCACCTAAGCTCCTCCTTTGTTCCTTCTGGCACAGCTCACTCACCAGCTGCAAATTCTTCGTTCACGTCCTCTGCCAACTCCGAGAAAAACAATAGTGTGCCCCGAGCTTTACCTAGTCCAGAACTCCCCTCTACTTTTCCACCCTCAGTATTTGTTTCCTTGTCTCCTGTCGCACATCGGCGTGATATATTCCTATCTTCAACCTACCCTCCTCCGCTGCCGTCAATCCGAAAGCTGGACTTCGGCGAGCTCATGGCTTCCCATGAGGAAACACACGCCGAGCTTGAACGGATCGTCGACGATCTAATGCAATGGTTATCGATCGCGGAATGGGGGTTGACTCGACTCCTGGAGAAGCCCGGTGAGGACAGAATAGACGAAGAAACGGAAGACGTTGATAATGGTGCTGACTTCGGGGAAGCACTGGAGCATCATGATGACAAGAGCCTGCAAGCACAGGCCCCTCGCTAACAAGAACGTTTTCGCTTACCACGTGCACCTACATATACTGTACCACATTTCGATGAACAGCTACAAGTTACGCACATCATTGATAATATTCAGGCCTCTCCACTCGATGTCGTATTCGGTTCTACGCCTGAGCACTAGTCTACGAGATATATCCCTTTTCCATCAGATAACCCGTGATTATTCGAACGGCCTCTTTCACGTCACATTCAGCGGTCTTGATATGCAATTCTGCATTGAGCGGTGGCTCGTATGGAGCAGATATTCCGGTAAACTCTGAACATACGGAGATGCAACTGATTCGAGGATCATACGTGAACAATCACTGCTCTTCATACCTTTGATCTCGCCTGCTCTTGCCTTCTTATAAAGCCCTTTTGGGTCACGTTGTTCGGCAACTTCGAGGGGTGCATCGACGAAGACCTCGATGAAGTTCAAACCGGCTTCCTCGTGGATCTTGCGAGCCAGAGCACGATCAGCACGGTAAGGTGAGATGAACGCAGTCAACGTGACGCATGTAGCGTCAGTGAATAGGCGAGAAACCTAGATTTACAGTATTTCGTCAACTTTTAAGATGGAATTGATCGACTGGACAAACGGCGTTACCTCGCCAATCCTACGGATGTTTTCGTTGCGAGACCTCTCATCAAAGCCAAGGTCCTTGTTCAGGCCAAAACGGACGTTATCACCGTCCAATCTGTACGTAAATTTGTGAAGATGGAGTAGGTGCTGCTCGAGAGCGCACGCAATCGTAGACTGTTAGTGACAATGAGTGCGATGATACCTAGGGCTGGATTTATTCAACCTTGCCACTAGCACTGAGTCCGGTAAACCAGATTGTTATACCCTTCTGCCGCAGGAGAGCTACTCTTTCTGAGGCATCGACGGATCCTACGAATCGTAAGTGATTGCGCACCGGGTACATGCCAGGCACGATCTGACCAGAATGGAAAGTGATATTGGTGGCCATTGCTCTGGTCTGACGCGATCTGACGGTCTTGACCGATAGACGTCGGGTGTTGAGGCCGTTGGGGCCGTGATTCGCGGGATACCGTTCTCACCTAGTAGTACAATGCTAGCTCGGACGATAACACGATCTCGATCCACGTGATCTGTGTGTGTATCCAAAATCAAATCAAGAGCAGTCGATGAAATACATATCGTGCGGGTGTACACGCCGAACAAATCCAAACAGGGATGAAGATGTAAATCAATGTCCATTGACATACGGGCAACGCTCAACTCTAACAAATGACGCAGCACTTCCCCCCGTGATTGGCATCGGAAACGCTGCTCCGCCGTCTCGTGTGAGTGGCCCCCGAAATGCCCTCACGCATCAGCATGCTCGCCCGAGTTGCGGCCTCAAAGACATCATCAACGCCCTCGATTTTCAGCGCCGAACATTCCTTGTAAGCCCGCGCACCGATAGATTGTGCGACACGCTCTGCCTGTGCCCGCGAAACGTATCGGTCAACATTCGTGTCATCACCAGGTGGACGCAAGTCTGCCTTGCAGCCAACGAGGATTATAGGGATAATAGGACCACATATGGACCGTACTTCTTCGATCCACTAATCATAAAAAGCGTGATGATGATTAGTCTGAACCGAGTAAATTTACATTTGAAGGCCTCTTACCTTGACAGTAACGTTCTCCAGTGAATCCGGGGTGTCAATTGCGAAAGCGATGAGGATCACATGGGACTTGGAATAAGAAAGTGGTCTTAACCGCTATATAAAAATGGGGGGTTTTTTTTTTCTCAGAATTCACTCGCAACGCTGATCACACGGTGGTGAACAGACCTCGTATTCCTCCTGACCTCTGGGGATACATTTTAAGCATCAAAATATAGTGGAAGATACGGGAGGGTGACATACGCGGTATCCCACAATGCTAGCTGCACCGCTTTGCCATCCAGTCGAATTTCAGCAACATAGTTTTCGAATATGGCTATAGGACCCAATGAGTGCGCAGCAAAGTGCCAGCACATGGCAAACATACTAGGTTGCTGAAAAAGGAAAAGGCGACATGAATATCAAAATGTAGATTGCCAGACATGGGATGGGAGCTTACATATTCCTTGGGAAACTCTCCAAGGGCGAAGGAACAAAGTAATGACGTCTTGCCACAGGCACCTGGGGAGTACGCTGTTTAGAGGGTGTTCAGGGTAGCACCGTGAGTGGCATACCATCCCCAACTATGACGAGCTTCCGTCGGAGCTACGGGAGGAGGAGGACGGTTAGAGAACAAATGACAAAAAATGATGGACAGACGCACTGGGGTTTGGGATGACATGGTTGGTTAGTGAGGGAGTGAGAGCGTTTTAAGGATGTGGGGTGTGCAAGGGTGGGTCGGACGGGCGGGCGGAGCGGGAAAGACAAGTTATGACGAGTTGGGGAGCTGGAAGCAAAAGTAAAGCAAGATGAAATTGGCGATAAGTTGGTGGATATTAATTGGAAGAAAAAACCCAGGCGGGGTGGGTGTTTGGGAGGTGGCTCCACTGGGCTAAACCACTGTGTTCGTTCGTGGGTGCTTCTTGCACGTTACGGGCAGTGCAAACCGTGTCTGTAAATAACTTGAACCCGGGCCGTCGAGGCAGTGTCGAAAATAATGCGTATTTTTACACAGCGCGCGTACCTCATTGGGTACACTCTGCGCCCAGCCACATGTCAAACCTCATTGCACTGCCATGTGTTAGTCGTCCTGTCCTACAAAAACCCAATATTCATCCCTGAGGTGGCCTGCAGCCTACAGGGGCATCCATAGACAGACCCTGGTGTTGCCCGTCAACTTGAAAGCACCCCACCCAGCACCAGCTGCCTGACCTATCTTCACCGAGGTCCCCGCATCTCAGGGCAATGACCATAATACCCTGAGTTGATGGCTCGCGTAGCCTTAGTGTAAATCTTACCTCGCACAGCTCCAGCGCTGTTCCGCCATATTTCTGGGATTCCTCTGCTGTTCAAGGCTCGCTTCGGGATGGTCCCTTCCGCTCTCGTAATTTCGGTTGAACCAATACGTCTTCCTCTCTGGTGGCCGCCATGTCGTATAGCGTGCGGGTCAAAGTTTCGAAGGGGCTTTTTACGGACAACGTTTCCAGTTTACAACATAGTGTACCATACGTGAATAGAGAATATGATAATAGGAAGTGAAGAAAATATCACAACCGACCAACAAGGTACCTCATATTGTGTGCGTGCGTGTGTGTGCTAAGGTTAATGGACCGAGACAATAAAATAACAAAAAACCTAGTACCCAGATGAGAAGTACAGACCGCAGAGCAGATAAAAAAAGCGTGAGATGATTTCTCTGATATTTTGGTGACACTCCCTCTTCACTGATGATCAGCAGCACCGCTAATTATCGCCACTTATCATGGATCGTTCCTACACACCCACAGAATGATCTTTTTTATCACTTCGGTCACTTGTTCTGTGCTGAACGGTTGGCCAACAGGACAGCAGTGCATGAAGAGCACCCTGGTTTGCATACTCTTGTCGTACCGGGAAGACGCACGGCGTGACTCGGCTAGGGAACAAAAATATGTGTAGTCATTCACACAGTGCCCTGCATCCATCGAAGAATAAAGCTGTCACGATACATATCAGAAAAAGAAAACGAAAGGAAGAGAATACAGTTACCTCGACCTCTTGGTCTTTCAGGGCGTATACGAGACGCTCAACATCGATCACAGTCTGCAGATCTTCTCCATATGATTCGTAGCCCTTGCCAAATCCACGAACGGGCTGATCAACCGCGGTATCTATGGGACTTGTAGGCCCCATGATGGCCATGTTGGCACGCATCCGCTCGAGCATTTCTCCCTGAGAAGGTTCGAGAGCAGTCGGCTCGGGAAGAAATTCAATGACAGGCGCGTGTTGATTGAGTGAATCCTTCAATCGATAGCCTGCTTTGTGTGCGAGGCGCTCGATGCGAAACGGTCCTCGTCCTGCAAGGCCGATATGGAAGACAAAGTCATATCCGTGCTCGGGAGGCGGTGCTATCTTGGCTGTAGGCGGAACAACGGGTGGGCGGGCATGAATTCTCGGCACGAAGTCTAAGACGGCATCGTAGGTGGGAGGGATCTGGAGAGAGGAAATGTGGACGTGTTGCGGGTCGTTAGATGGGAAACCGTTGGGATGATCCACATCGACGGCCATCTGCATGCGGTCCGGAGAAGGAGGATCGATATCTAGGGGCAAGATGACGTTGTTCAAAGGGGCAACGGCAAGCCAAGTTGGGTTCTGAGGGTATCGCAAGGTGGACTAAGCTTATGGCAGTAATGAGCACAAGGAACATCGAGTATATAGAAGATACAGATACGAATGATTATAAGTGGTGAAGAACTCACGCCATAACCTGTGATGAGAACGCGCAAAGCATTTTCTGGAATATCGAAGTTTGTCGCGCTTACACTCAAGGGAGGCATCGCTTTGTGGACCGGGTCTTGTCAAGTCTATCGATGCCGACACTTCGCTTCGCTCCCGTGGGCGGGGGCGTAGCGACGATGCCGCCCAGGCTAATCACGTGCACGCGACGCACGGACCAACTTGTGGACTCATATGAGGCAGGTACTATTTATAATCTAGAATTTACGTTTGGATATTGTTCTTATTGGCGTAGTTACTGTCAATAGGACTCTGTGGAAGTGAGCGAATGGCAGTGTCGTCGCGTGGCGGGTGAATTCGGGAGTCAGTGATGGTGTGTTGTTGATAAACTCCTGCCTGTGCCTGTGCTGGCACTCTCCATGCGCTGCGCATGCGTTCAACTACCACAACCACCCCAACCAACTTCCCTCGACTTTCCTTTAGACCTGGCCCTTAGGCTCTCCATTCTCTGCCAATAGCACAGCTTTTACATTCGCCCTTATTCGGAAGTGAAAAACAATAGACGTGGTATGTCACCCAGAAACAATGCTCAACGTGGACAAAGGCCTCATTGCCGAAAAGTCTTTTATATCTGCACAGACAGACAACGTTTCACCCTCGCCTTTCCGCCCTTCATGCTCTTTCCTGTCGCCTGGTTGCGACCTGTCCTCATCACTCTCCTTTTTCTCCCTCTTCTCGTCTGTGCACACCAGGACGTCATTTGTACGTTCCCTTTCTCTTCTTCTGCCAGGTTTCTTACTTCTTCACCCAGTCACTTCATCTGTATCATATTGTGCTCCCCCAGAAAATCTTCTCGTAGAGCAGTTTGATGTTGCTTATTTTCCTTCAAACAATTCTGTGGTATTTAACGTCTCTGCTGCCTCTGTCGTAAGTGTGATACGATCTATCATTGTGTACAATTCTGATTTTATTCTAACAGCAAGCAAACGTCAACGTTACCGCAAATCTCTTTCTGAACGTCTATGGCATGCATCCGATCAACACTACCATAGACATTTGCCAACTCTTCCAAGGCCGTCTTTGCCCTCTCCCTCTCTACGTTTTCAATGGCTCCGAAACCCTCACACTCCCTCTTTCGGTCAAGTTTTTATCCCAAATCCCCAGAATCGCATATCGCATCCCCGATCTTGAAGCCTTCGCCCAGCTCACACTAACGGAGGTGGGCACTGGCGAATTGAAAGCATGCATACAGTCTACCCTCTCCAACGGTTGGTCTACTCATCAGGCCGGTGTATCTTGGAGCATCGGTGGTGTGGCTCTTCTTGCCGTCTTCTCTGCCGCATGGCAATCATTTCTCCCCGGCTCCATTGCTCCTTTCCGCCTGCTTGATCTTCTTATGCTCTACCAGACCATCGCCTCATCAGGCTTCTTCGACCTCAACTATCCCGTTATCTACCGTGCCTTTACACTCAACTTTTCTTGGGCTATGGGTCTTTTTCCCCAGTCGCCCACGTCCTCTATGCAACGCAGTATCACCCACATGCGCCACCTCACAGGCGGCGACCTTGCAGGTTCCAGCGCCGGAGAATCTGTAGCACTGGTCAATCGCAAACTGAGTCCATTCAATAGACGTGCTCATGTTGACTCTCGGTCTCTGATGCATGCCCTGCGCGATGTCCAAACTGTCACCCCACAGTCTTCCAACGTCCTCAATGCAGGGGTACCCATCTACGTAAACACCATCGGCATTGCCACGGCCAACACATTCATGACCGCGTTTTTCTCAGCTCTCATCCTGCTCGCTATCATGTTAGCGCTGTTGTTGATTACATATGGCGCGGTCGCCCTGACATCCCGCCACGAACACACACATTCTCCCTGGCGTACCAATCTCACCAATGTCAAAGTCCGGTTTCGCAGTTTTGCTCGTGCCTGGGGGCTCCGTATCGTAAGTCGTATCACACTCCGCTCGAGTTATTCCTAACGCAAGTTGCTCTTCAGACGCTCATCTGTTTTTTCCCTATGGTCACATTCGCCCTGTATCAATGGACCCTGAAAGATTCGTGGCTTTCTGACCTCATCGCCGCCATTACTTTCGTCATTGTGCTCGGCGTGGTTGGCTCGGCGGCCTGTGGTGTCCTCTTGTTTGGGCGCCGCTCTTCGCTGTGGCTACTGGCTGAGGACCTCCCTGCGCAGGAGCCTTTATACGGTCAATACCGCGTCCCGCAATATTTCTTTTTTGTGCTGCCCCTTCTTTCCACTTTCATTCGTGCCATCCTCATCGCAGCAGCCAGGAACAACGGAACCGTGCAAATTGTCATCGTCATTTGTGTTGAGCTATGCCTCTTACTCTCTCACGTCGTATTAAAACCAGGAAAGACACGCCGCGCCGACGTTCTCTCCATCTTTCTTTCCACCATTCGTTTTGTGACGGCTGGCTTGCTGGTTGCCTTCATCGTACCAGTGGCTCTACCACCTATCCCCCGCGTCGTGATCGGCTTTATTCTCCTAGTACTGTTTTCGATCGCAGTTGTGGTGATGTTCTTCAATACGTTATGGAACCTCGGACTGCAGCGTTTGTGGTTCCACCAGCCATTTGCCGTTCTGGGCAGTCGTGGCACGACATCGCAGGGGTCGCTCGAAAATGGGGCGGAGAAGGACATAGAAAAGGGCAAATCGATTGTAACGTTACGCCCGTTGAACCCGACGCCCGCAGACGGGCCACAGGTTGACCCTACGATGAACGCGCCCGAAGCGCTGTCCCAGGTCACTCCTACGACCCCTTCTGCTGTGCCTTCAAGTGCACACTCGACGAACACAACGTCATCGTATGGCGTGCAGTTTCCGAGCCGGTGGAGCTCATCCTTGCTGCAGCCATCACCACATACAGGCTCGGAGTCGGCTCATGGCGATGCCGCCTCACCGCCGTCACTGATGCCGCACAATCGGCAATCTACGTTTGAGCCGCGGGCCTTATAGTATCATATGCATGGACTCTCTATCTAGACTTTACCATCCGCATCGTATTCATTCTTCACGCATGGGCTCCTCACACCAGCATTTTCCTTGCATCTTACTTCTTACGGTTAATTATGCTACGCGCGCAGTTGCGATTAAGTACTCTATTTTGTGGGGGACGGACACGCATCACAGGCATTGACAGACCATTTAACAATGTATATCACTAATTATGTGACTTGAACAAATCATTAATTTTCTGTAACCTCAAGGGACTGAGCTATGAAGCTGCAGTCGAGCCGAACTCAGGAAGCAGATGGATGAGTCACGTGGTTAATTAATATGTTACCGATTGCTTAACGAACACTGTCCACGAATCTCCTTGCTTGGCAACGCGAGGTAATACGTCGATATGTCTCTAAAACAGGTCCACAGTCCTCCGCCTCGGCGAGATGACGCCGATGACCTTACTCTCAAATGATAACAAATCTCCTCCCTGCGTCACGACGAGGTCCGAAGAGCCTGAAGAAGCCTCTCGCGTATCGCAACCCAGCAATTTTTCGAGGTTCGTCGAGGCCAGGGCGAGCGCCTGGGTCTTCGAGATACGACCACCTGCCTCCAACGCCGCCTACCATGTGGTTGACGTCCGTCAATGCCGCGGAGTTAGCATGAAGAAAAAAGAAATCAAAAAGAGATCGGCACACGCACCCACCCCGCGTCGAAACGCGTGTTTCGCGCGCTCGACGCCTTTTCGACGCCAATGCCAACGGTGACATTGTGTCCGAGGAAGAGTGCAATTTCCGTCTCCTTAGAAAGTGGGGGTCCAGGTAGCCTGTGAAAGGTTTATGTCAAATGTCGGGAACCAGCGCCAATCGCAAAAAAAACGCACACTCTCCGCCGTTCCCACGTGGTGGGGAACGGCCTAGATGGTTTGAAGATGATGCCGATGTTTGCCATCGCTATTTCCTTCACGAGGAGATGCGCCTCTGTCGCGCCGGTAATCGTCATGTGAATGATTGCACCAGTCTTCTCTTCCACTTCCTTCTTCAGCAGGATCAGTGTGGCGATTACGTCCGCACTATGTGCCTCTATCACGATCGGAATGAGACCCTGACCGAAATTCAGCATATAGGTGCATCAAGATGAGTATAGACGGACCCTTGCAGCATCCCTGAAGGATTTTTGGGATTCGGCAGTGACATCGTCAGGCAGTGCCAACAACAAATTACGCAGCGCCGCGATCTGCGTGCTGATGCTCGGCCTGCCAGTGAAGGAAAAGTGACCGACCGATACGTGCAACGCAGTGATCTCCTGGATGACCGCCCCATCGGCGAGCTTGTGAGCCGCACCAGTAGAGAACGACGCACTCAAACCGCCAAAGAAGCCGTCATGAACTGGCGCGACGATGGCCTTGGTAACACCAGCGTGATATGCTAGCCTGAAACAAACGAAGACGTGTTAGATAGCGCCACAGAAGGGTACACGACGACACGAACAGGGTGTCACGACCAGCGAATTGCAATGCGTCTATGGCACGAACGGTGGAATGGTCACCACTACCTACGAGTTTGGGAACCTGACCGGTTAGCGGGTCAAATAACGACCCGTCACCGGTTGACGGCTCGAATTGGATCTCCTGGAGGCCAAGCGGGGAACCGTATGTTACAAGCCCCGGAGAGATTGCGCCGCCCTGTAGATCCACGACGCGAACTTGTTCACTGTCGGCGAGGCCCTCGAGGGAGCAAGTAGCCGCTGGACCATAGCAGATTATGTTACCATTACGCACAGCTACGACGCCGGCTTCATTGCTTTTTTGGGAGTACACCTCTGCGAGTTCGCCACGATGTGGAATGACGACATTGTTGACACCCGTGAAGAGGATAGTATCCGAAGAGGCTGCTTCGGGAAGAAGCGGTGGAAGTCCCTCAAACGCGATTGCTGCTTCCGCCTCACGATCAAAGTTGGGTACCTTTGGAAGTTCTTGGAAAGTTTCAGGCTTGGAAACTACATGTGGTCCATGAAGCTGTGGGATCCCATCAATGAAAACTTGAGCTGGTGTGGCACCAAGCGCTAATGGGTGGCTGTCCCAAACAACTAGATCTTCCCGCGAAACATCAACGTCAGGCGCCGTCCATATTGGGACAGCATATCGCCAACTCACCAGCATCCCAACCTGGGGATCAAAAAAAATGTGAGTGATCCGACTGCATGCCTACGATCGCCATAATAGGCGCACTTACCCTCCTTTAGGTAACCGATACGATGCTCCAACCCAAGGACCTGAGCAGGAAGGGTTGTTACGGCAGCGAGTGCCAAATTAGCGGGAAGGCCGTAGTAGTGCACTTGCTGCGCCTCATATATGAGGTATCTGGAATTGAGAACCGGGTGATCGGACTGCAATAAGCATTAGTTCATGCCGGGGTACGCCACTACCAGAAATTGGAACGCATTTATCTACCTTGACAACAACCTCAAGCCCATTCTCGGACAGGATTCGCGCAGCAAACTCTGAGCCTCGGTACGCTTCCCGTTTGTACCTTTAGGGAGAAAAGGGGACGCCTCTTGTTGGTACGGGCAACCGGCTAAGTGGAACCACAACGTACCGTGCAAACGTTGCGAAGATGGCAACCGCAGGGGGATGTCCTGTGCTATGTGAGCTACGCTTTTTCTGCTGGGTTATACTCCATACCATATGCCCGCTTCAACACGTCCGGAACTAAGTATGCCTCGTGCGCATGGTGCACTGCCGCGATTGGAAACTTGAACTCATTGGAAAGCTATGGCACAGGAGTCATCAAGCTCCATCCAGGTAACTCGGCAATCAACTATCCGTACTCGTATCAAGTCATCCAGGTCGACGGCTTCATAACAGTGTGTTTGAACCTTTTAAAAATAGATAAATCTCGACCTAAACGGTGCGGAGAGAAACCCATGCCTTGACTCTTCCTCGGAGGATATCAACCAGAGCCTCCCATTGCAAGTCCTCTGGAAATACACCCAAACTGGTCCATCGCCCGGCAAGAGCGGCGTTACAGTATGCATCCTGCTGTTCTTTGATCCGGCGTGCCTTATCATATCTGCAGCAAACGCATTCATCAAACCTATTTTATAATACAGATCAACTAAGCATACGCTTGTCGGAGCGCCCAAAAAGTGTCCATGCGAGTATCGCCGTAGATTCGACCTGAAGGAACAAGTTGAGAAATATGTCAAAGAAATTTGGGGAACGCACTGGGGTTTTCTCCTAAAGCGCCACGAACAACGATAAGACTATTCCCAAACTTGAGGAGAGGGTCTCACCACATGCAAGTCTGAGTTTGCATGAAAAAAAAAGGTTCAAACTCGCAGGCAAAGTGACACTCACTTCATCTGTCTCCATGGTACATGACCACTGTCGTGATGGGTATTGTTGATATCGTGCGAAGGCTCGAGCAACATCGAGGTTGGCGAGCGTTCTGTCGTTTTCCGTAGTTTGATCGTAAATGCCTGACCGCCTTTCAGAAGAGGTTTAATTGGTAGGTTAGACGAACTAAGGCGCGAGCTGACCGATCGCATTTATAGAGCCGGGTAGCACGATGGCAGTCGTAACACCACCGGCAATGGACAAGGCATAAGAATCGTCGTGGGTGTTGAGACCATCCAGCGAACGAAGCCACGGCTGAATAGTTCCTTTCCACGAGTTGTGATCAACCGCACCGCTGAGAACGGGTGAGGATGCATCACCGAGGTGTGAATGGGGGTCGATGATCCTGTTTAAGAGGAATGCAGTATCAATACTACCGGAGTGTACAAAATGCAAAACTCATTGGCACGGACCCTGGGGTAACCCAAGCACCTCGCACATCTACAACGTCAAGCTCTCCACGGGCTACCATGGCATCAATCTCCAGTCCAAAAGCGCTGAGATTCACATTTCCAACGCCTCGAATGATACCCTGGTCGATAAATATGTCTCCTCCGAGAACTTGTGTTCCATTATTCTCGCCTGTCCAGATACGCGCGTTGTGCAAGAGTGTCGGTTTTGTGCCACGTACGAAACGATCTGACTGTGTCCGGTCATGAAAGCCGGCAGAAGGACCAGCAGATATTTTCAAAGAGGCACAACGCGCGAGAATTTGTTCAGCGTGTAATGGACGCTGGCCCAGGGGGTGAAAGAGGGAGCGAAAGCTGTCGCCAATGAAATAGACCTGGAGTCCAGCAACCAGGGTAAGGATCAAGATGACCTTTGCCCTGAAATTTCGAGGCGGGGTAATGCTGGTGGAATTGAAAATGTGAGACCATTTGGTCATGGCCGTTGTGGTGTCTAAGATGTCGCCGTATGGCACGCCTGCCCGTTTGTTGGTGGTGCGACCGCGTGCTGGCCACGGTTTCCGGTTCCGTTCCGGTGCTAGCGAATGAGACCGGTGAATCCCGAAGATAACTTGAGGAGGGGTTCACTTCCGGTACAGCTGTAACCGCATACTGTAGTACACCGATACGGTTTGCAATTCCCCGTGTATGCCGGTCTATACAGCGCGACATTCAATCGTATGGGTAGGTATGTTAAGGCCCTACGGAATTCATAACAAATGGAATTAACAAAAGTACTTTGTGAGTTAGGTTGACCCGCTATTATACAATGTGTGTTTTGGCACAAACACAAAAAAGAACAAAAGATCCGATGTACGATTACGGATGAGGGGTGGTTGTGGTTGTGGTTGTGCCTTGTAGCGATCCAGGAATCGGGCACTTAGTGTTTCAAATTAATTTGTGGAAACCAGTGGTGGCTGACTCGTGCAGTGGTGCTCGGTGACAGTAGCAGAATTGCTGGCAAGCCGACGAAGAGCCGACGAGTTGATGGCCTAATTGTTGTTTGATACAGTGAGTTTTGTGTGGTCGTGGTCATGGCAGAGCTGGGCGGCATGAACGGACAGTTACGATCATTTGCAGATTAAGGAAGGAGGGCCGAGGGGGGAGGAGGTACTTGTAGCTGTAGTGTAGAGTACATGCTACTAGTACTAGTACAGCACAAGTAGATATATACATACAGTAATGTTAAGCAGGGTATGAAAGATAAATGTAAATGTATTGGGGAAACGTAAAGGCCGGAGGGGATGCCAAAGTGAGAACCCAGCAAGTCGGCTGACGGTGGACAGCCCAGCCGAGTGGCGATTGGACTAGACCTTCGATTGAGCTCACATTGTCGCCCCCGGTACACATTTCCCTCCTCCTCTCTCTTTCTCTTACATCCACCATCCTCCCTTTTCTTCTCTTTCTTCATCTCCTCCAGAATGTCCCCTTCATCTATCGTACTTTCTTCCTCCTCACTACCATCAACCGTAAACCACAAGCATCGCAAGCGGTAACGTCCATCATTTATCACCCTATTGGCGTCATCGTCTCAATCCCTTCCCCTACCTTTCGCAGTCCCTCGAGGAACCAATTGTTAAAGAACTTGCAGGTTCTGATTTGTTCCTCTGTCCTCCCGCCATTTCCCGTAGCTAATTAGCACCGCCCCGTCCAGATCCTAGGCGAACTCTCAGCACCACTTCCCCCAAATCTCCCGCCATCGCCGCCTGCTTCTAGGCCTTCCTCCCCTGCTCCTCCTGCGAAACGAACGCTCGAGTCGTTTCATACTTACGATCCCGTAAAGCGCACGCGCGTGGACGACCACCCCGAAAAGTATATTCGTCATCAGGCACAACCTCCAAACCGCTCGGAACCAGAGGAGGGCGAGCTGCGTGATGACCCCGCACCCCCCACATCTTCCTCCCGTCTCCCCCCCTTCCCCCCCTCCTCTTTACATTCCCTACCCATACAGCGCCCTCGGAAGAACGTTCAACGAGGCGACCCAATATTTAATGAGCTCCACGATCGCTATCATCATTATGGCCGCATGCTCAAATACTCTGGAGACGCCCGTCATTGGTCTACTTTCTCCCCACAACATAAGGAATATCGCCCACTTCCAAATCCGCCTCCACCAAATTCTCCATATCATAAGCATGGTGCCCTCATTGCCCGTCTCGAACTTCTCGACGCCCTCATCTGCTTCACGTATTCCATCTGGATCACCGACTACTCCAAAGACGCGTGCATAACCGGCTCATGGCAAACAGCGGAAGCTTTCCTCAACTGGACTAGGAACAAGTGGACAGCTGAGAATGCGTCAAGCGAACGCGAAAAGGCATTCCTTGGACTCATGTAGGTATTTCCAGCCCCTCCCTACACCACACGCTCACCGGGCCCCATCCACGCCAGTTTTATGATCGAAGCCTTCATTCATACACGCATGTTTGTCTTCGCCACCAAGCAGAGTGCTGACAGGGAAATGGACCAGTTGATGGACCAGGCCCGAGCGCTTGTTGAAAACATTTCGGCCCCCCCCACTAGTGCTTCTGGCACGCCACTTACGGTTACTCAGTCGACCCCGCCGATGCTTCCCTCCCCGGCGAGCATCGTTGCAACAAGCAGTGCCAATTCGACGCCAACAAGCCGCCCGTCCGACACTATATCTGTAGCAGGTGATACTTCCGCCTCGATTGCGCCCGCCCGACCCACACCTAATCCCGCAGCTCGCTCACGAGAGCAACTATTCCGTCTAGGCCGCCCCCCACCATCCGTTGCCAACTCTGTCTCGGTAGAAATCTCTGCTGCATTCACACATACACTTAGGACCCTGACCAAAGACGTGATGTGGGCGTCCCATTGCATGAGACAGTCCCAAGCGCGCTTAACGCTTCGCACTTTATCGGATCATTTTCCGACCACCTTTACACGTATCATCCACTCGTCCCTCTCGCACAATCAAGAATATGAACCCGACATCGAGGACGAAGAAGGCGAACTATTCTGGCCCGGCGCCCCTTCTACTGGTGAGGGTTTGGGCTGGGTGTGTCTCGTGGGAAAAGCAATGATCAAAGAATTCGGACGAGAGATCGGGTATCTGGGCTACGACGGCGTTGTTCCGAAACCCGAGCCATCCTCCTCCTCCCGCCCTCCCGCACAGCGTCGATAGTTTTTGACACATCCTGGTCTGGTTGACCGTGAAATTCTTGAGTGGAAGCATCACAATTTAGGACTTACAAAATGTGCGGCACACTTTCACTGCACGGGAGGGCCCCTCTTGCCAATGCCGCCACCCACCCAGATCGAAAAGACGGCAGCGTCTGATCTGCTGCCAGGCGGCATTTCTTCCACCTGCCCCTATTCTGTGACACCCAGTCCTCCTGCGCCGCGAAGCGACCGATGGTTATCGTGGATCGGTTGTCTTTTCTTAGTCGCTCACTCCGCACCTTCGCACCTCATGGCACACATCCTATTTATTCGCTTATTGCCAGACCCCGGCTGCGCCGTTTATGTGGGCGGGTTTACCAAATCGGTCCGGGCATGCACATCAGGTCAATTTCTCCTATTCCTGGACCAGGCCAGCTTATCTATCTATCGTACTCTGGCATATCCTACACTTTGTGTAATATCTCCCCCCCCCCTCGCATCGTGTCTTCTCTTTCTCCCCATACCCTCTCATGCAATCACCCTTGAGGACATAGCGATTCGCTGTGCTCGGAGGTAGCGTGACACCGAGTCCCACGTGCGCAGTGTACGGATCACCTTCCGGCCCCTCCATCCGGCAACTTGTCAACATCGCGCACCCTTGTTTCATTCGATTGTACAATAGAGTAATTTGGAAATAGAGGACGGGCCATTTCACTGCAATTTTTCGAACCCCTTCAAATTGTGCGATTCGGCTGGTGTTTGTCGCAACCCCATCTTTTCACCTTTTGCAAGGACATTCATTATAAATCGATTTTGATGTGTTCGCGCGCGCTTAAACACTTCATCCATCTTCCCTATCTAACATTCCCATGACACAAACATTTGAATTGGCCCTGGTAAATCGAACATTCTGTTTTCAGTCAACATCAACAGACGGGACATGGGTGAAGATTTGGGGGGAGAAGGGGGGGATTCTGGGAACGAACAAGGCTTGGAAGACTCGTTAGCGGCCGACATTGTCGGGCGCCACCGAGGCAAAT
>QLPA01000231.1:0-32431 GCA_003313945.1 Lactifluus pinguis
GGAGACCTGACTTGTGTGATGCGTGTCGTGTTTGATGCGCTTCCTTGTACAAGGATCCGATACCTTTCCAACAACTCAAAGTCCGCTTCCCGTACGCTTCTGTGATACGATCGCGCGTTCAGATGGAAATGTGGCGGACCCGGGACAGGCCGTAGTTTCCAGATGAGGACTTCCGGGCCCACGCACAAGACTTGATGTGTGATGGCGAAAAGCGGTGATAGAGTCCCAGGGAGCTAGTCGACGACGCCCAGTGCAGTCTCAGCGCGTCCAAAACCTCTTCATCACATGATACACTGCTTGAAAAGAGCCGGAAAAGTGGCACCTCGGGCGCTCCGAAATACTGTAACAAAAGATAGGAGTTGTTCGGAACCGCCGGACGTACAGTAACACGTGGGCCTTGTATGTAAACTTATTTTGCGCGGCGATTTGGCAGTGTGACATGCCAACAGTTGTTGGTATGATCCGTATGTCTCGATCGTACCGCCAAACAAAACAAGGAGGGAGGACTCAAGAGCTTGCCGACTACGGAGCAGCCCTGCCCTAGCCAGTGCCAGGTGATTTAGTGGCACCTCCTATAGTCGTGTGATAACCATGACCTCATGATCTGGATCCGGATCTGTGTGGAACAGGGTCACGGCGGAGCCACTTGCGGTGTGCACGCGTCGTCGCCGCTGGCAGGGCGGTGCTGTCTGCAAAGGAGGTTATTTTTAGCCTTTGTTTTTCAGTGACCTCAGTGACTCAGTCGAGGTTGGCGTGTGAAATTTGATTCCCGCGCTTGGGCCCCGGTGCCGAGTAAAGACAAGAGTCGAACTTGACAGTCGAAAACCTGTGTTTGTGAGAGGCAGTGTTTACTAGGGATCTGTTCAAGTAGATTTTGTTAATTGAGCGCTAGTGAGCCCCGCGGGCAGGGTTGGACGTTGGACGTCCAAGTGAGTTACTACGATCTCAGCGCTCGGCGCTCAGCGCGGAACTGCATGATTAATCACTTTGGTCATCAGACATTTTCTACTAACGGAAGCATTGCAATCTATGAAATAAGGTCCAAATGATGCTTTACAAGATAGCGAATTGTATCTACCTTTTATAGGCATTACTGAACTTCAGCAGATGACTATCAATGAGCTCCTTGTGCGTTACAGTCAGAGTGTCCACACCTGACAGGCACTGAGCGAGTGCCAGATTGATTGACCCTTTCCCCGTATCACGTAAGACCGCCAAGACCAACAAAAAAAAAAGGCGAAAAGAGTGAAAGCCAAGAACAAAGAATCGTAAAAATGGTCCCACTACGTCCTATGAAAGATTAGAAAAGTTCAAGGTAGAAAGTGTCCGCTGCTTGAACGGTCTCAATAACTTAACGTATGTATGCGAGGAACGAGGTAAAAGTGCCCGAACCACAGCAAGTAGGTAAATGATGCCGACCGCAGGCACTGGGGGGGAAAGATAGGAAACCTATGCGAAAAAAGAGTCTGTAAAAGATGCACGGACGTTCGGGTAAACAAAGCGTCCCTGTATCGTGAAAGGGGAGGTATACAGGATGCGTAAGGTATACTATGAGCAATGTGAGACGTCGTCGAGGCCGTTCGTAAGTACATGGTGGACAAAAACTTGGCAAAAAGCGGAGATGTAGTTCGGTCCTAACTTGTGCTTGAAGACGAGTTGTCGGCAGGGACAGCGACGGCGTTGCCTCCGGCGATTTCCGCGATAAAAAGGTTGTTCGAGTTGTCGTGTAAATACATGACAATGGGGAATGCGATGAAAAGGCTAAGGAGACCGACAAGGAGGAGAATGAGTACTCCGACGTTCAAAATGCCACGGGGGTTGAGAATGGAGGGCCTCTTGTCGACCGAATCGGGCTGATGGAGGACATCATCTTCATCCGGCATATCATCGTCTAATAAGGGGTCCCACGCATAGGGCACGAGGGAACCTCTCGTCGTTGGCGGAGCAGAAGGGTACTTCGAGTCCGTTGAGAGGGACCATATGGACTCCCCCGAAATAGTGGACACGACCGAGGCACGGTTGTCGGGACCCAAAGGACGGGGAGGCATGAGATCGCCTTGATCGTCGTCTGTAGCCAGTCGCCACAAAACCATGGAAGCGCGTTGGGAGGTTTGTTGAGAACCAAGAGCCTGCGAGTCTTCCGATGCGATTCGGTTGAGGTAAACGCTCCCTCTAGATGTCGAGAGGGGTCTGTTGGGCCGTGGGATGGGATATGGAGCTGCGTTGGGGTTCAGGGGAGAGGGCGCAAACGTGGAAGATAAAGAGCGAGCGGGTGGCTTTGTTGACAATTGATCCAGTGTTGGCTGCGAGGCATCGAGGGCGAGAGGGGAGGATGGAACGCGAGGGAGTGCGGAAGTGGAGGCATCAGGAGACGGGGTCGGTGGGGATGTCGGTGCCGGTGTTGGTGTCGCTGACCTTGACAAATCTGGTGGTACTTCGAAGGGATTCGTGTTGACCAAGGACGACGGCAACATTGCGTGGCAGGAAGGTGATGAAAGGAGGGGGTCGACGGTGGGGTGAAGGAAGGAGGGAAGGAAGGAGAGGAAGAGCAAAACGTGAACGGGTAACTAAGAGTCGTCGTTCTGGTGAGGAACAACGCAATTAGAAATGGAGCTCTTACCCCGACTGTACAGGTCAACGCCTCCTTGTCACTTTCACCCTTTTTCCCTTTTTTTCCCTATTTTTTTTTTTTGTATATCCTTGGCGGCTACCTTTTATGCACCGCAACCGAATTTCCGATTGGCGCGCTCGCCCAATTTCACCCAATATCATCTAGAAACTGTCAACAAGGTTACGGCCGGCGCTGTGTTCCTGAGTTGAGCTATCTCCCTTGGCGCAAATTGCCTCGCATCAACCACGCAGTACATGTATGGCCGCCGTGTAACGCCTCTAATGATACAAGATTAAACCAATTATGGGTAGTCTTGAGAATACAGTGAGCCATAATGCTTCGGCAACTACGATGGCGTAGCTCCGACAGCTCTCAATTCTTCTAATACAGCCCGCACTTGCTCCTCAAGGCTTCCCTCCAACCCGACGTTTATGATTCCCGTCTCGCCCGTATCCGTAGGATCTTCCAGCGTATCAAATTGCGACCTGAGCATGCCCGCCTTCATAAAATGTGATCCGCGTGCCGTCATGCGCTCAAACAACACATCGTACGGCCCGGACGGATGCACAAAAAACGTCACAAGCCGAGGTGAGCTTGCCGATAACGGCTGTGGCGGTACCGTTTGATGATGATCCCCGACACTCTCTTCTTGGTCTTCCTCCCTTTTTAGATCTACACCCCCGTCTTCGCTCCGAACCCTATCTTTCGGTTCTTTACGGAGGTCCAGTTCGGCGCGCTCCCCACGCAATACCTCCCGATAGCTCTTCTTAAGCGCCGAACAGGCCACGACCACCCCCGCCCGTGCCCCCCGTGCCTTGATCTGTAAGGTCGTATGACTCGTATCCACAGCAACTTTTCGCACGTTCACAAGCCACGCGGCGCGATCAGCATCCGTGAGCGGCTTGCCCTGGGACATCTTGTCCTTGTTAGACTGCGGGTGTAGGTCGTCGGCGTCAATGAATGGGAATGAGATGGCACTGGCCAGCGCAGCGCCCAAAGTTGTTTTGCCGCTTCCCGATACGCCCTATTATGATTACGCCGTGCGTTCCAAGTGAGCCGCTGTCGTGCTGGACCAGTGAAAGCTCACCATGACTATAATAATAGATGCTTGATCGTCAGCCATCGTTGTGGGAGATAGGAACCTGCTGAAGCACTCGGATTCTTTACGTTTCTGTTTGGGTCAACCTTCTGTGACGTGAGAAGCAATTGTGGGGCCCGGGTCTGCGCTTATACCAGATTTTTAGTATTACGTATGCAAGTTGATGTCTTTATAAACGCCTTCATGTTCCATGTGGTTCCAAGCAAAGCTTCACAGTGTCACATTGCAAGCAATACAGCACTTCAATGCTGTATAATCATATTCAAGTGCCTACTTATCGAACGACTTTTTTTTTTTTGACGCTGGCTCCGAACACTCTTATCTGTACACAATGAGGAAGGAAGCACGAATCGCATCATTCTTTCCGACGTCAAGTTTAGCAGGCCTCATGTCGATGACATGTTGCGCCCACTCACATTATACACTATGATCAGCATTAGCCTCAGTAATCAAACCATTTCTGGCTGCTCGGGACGCACCAATGCACTCGTCGTAGTTCAAATCACCTCCGGGTTCACCAATTACTGCATCATAACCCGCCGGCGGCTGTATATATACTCCGTGAAGCAAAGCGAATTCTCGTGAGATTCAGGTACCGCACCTGCGTCAGGGTCGTGTTTGTTGTGGTAAGTTTGATTGCTTTGCCCATAACAACATCATTCAAAAGCATTGCCTTGTTAGGAGACGCGCTCCCACCGTAATAATCGTTTGCCTATAGACACGTTTCAGAACATTGAACCTGGAAACGCAATACAAGCAAACTTTGGATGATGTCGCAGACGTATAGATACCGGATCCGAATCGACCAAAGTTTGTACGTTGGCCCACACGATCAAGTTGAAAGGAGCTCTGAAAAACAAAGGTGGGCGTAAGTACAGGGCAGCTCTTGGCACGTGTGCGTGTACCTGGACAATCTTGCACACGTTGCATGTACTCTGCGTGCAAAGTGCACTGTCAGTAGACGAGTCTCCCAAGCAGCATGCCCTTATAGTGCCATGAAAGCGGCGACGTGTGTTCCCGTTGGGTACGCCAGTACGGCGCTCCACCTCTAGCCTATGCGCCCAAAGTCAGCGTACGTATGATCAGCTTTATGTTTAGACTCACTGATAGCGAGAGAATCGATCACGAATAGAGCCATCTCCGTAGATTTTCCAAAGCTAAACAGGCACGCTATCAGAGACAATCATTACATCCTAAACAGAATGTCCGGACGTTGACCACCGTTGGCTTTTGCGGCGTCGGGTGCATCCATTTCTCTGAAAACTGTTTCGCAACTGCCGTATAACGTGTCTGTGTAAGGAGCAAGTGATGAACATCCATTATGACTCACCGTCTTCGTATATTGAATTTCTTTTGGGAATTTCTAGGATCATTGGCACTGATGAGGTGGATTGTTAACGATGCTCTCGAAAGGAAACAACCTCTCTGCTGATGGGCTAACTGACCGTTGCTGAGCGCGGCCGTACTGCAGCGCTTAGAACAAAAGTCACTTTGCTTCCCGCCGACCTCGACTGTTGGCAACTCCTTACAACTTGACGTCACTTTTCAGTGAAGTGTTATTTCAGGCGGGTCCTGCGAATCCACGTACCGAAGGCAAGCATCGGCTAAGCCAGTACGAACTGCATCCCTAGCAATTGCGTATCTCAGCTGGGTGGTTTTATATCCAGTAAGGAATTTACCGTCTATGACGATGGGAACAGAAATTCGTTTTGTTTCCATCCGCGTCGACGTATACTGGTCTTTGACATCCAGGAACCATACATGAACTTTCGTCAGGAGTCGGGCTCGTCATCGAGTTCGCCGGACGCCTGCCATTGTTTTTGAACTCCCTTGCACACCGTTGTCCACAAAAATCGTGCGCTAAATGCGTAGAGCGCTTCGGTCATGATGCGCAGCTTCGCCACAAAGAGCACTTACCCCGTCCGTTCTCGATATACACAGGCCTTGCGTTGCAATTCTTTTCTCCAGAGTGTCAGCAAAGTACTAAATATATGGAATTGGGCACGGCGTCCAACCTGGCACATCCGAGTCTGCGATCTGGGATGGTTCGCCATCGCCAAACGGTGGTAGTTCCCGCAAAAGGAGGAGTATGACCCATCAGGATCTCTCCAGACAGCCTTCGTACAATCGGGATATTTGCACTGCGTTGTTGAAGTTCGTTGAGTGTCTGAACACATTGGTGAAGGTAAGTGAAAGGGTCTTTCATTCGTTCAATCGATTCAATCGATTACTAGTATCCTCATGTTCGCTCTCATCACGTGGAGGTTCACACAACGGCGCTCCTCCCGCTCCTGGATGAATTTACCAACAAAAAAAAGATAGTTAGATTGTAAGTACAAATTCCGAAATCTCAGTGCCTCCGACGAGCTTACAATCTCCCCCGTAAACGCATGAGCGCCTTACCGAGCTCGTTACGGCCTCGACCATCACTCCCGATCCCCCAAAAAGAATCAATCTGCCATCGTAATGTGATGCCTCTGTTAAGGGCGACTCAGAAGTAGTAAACGTACCGGGCTGTCCTCTATCAGTTGGCGAGAGCCGGTGCTTCTGAGTAGGCGACGCAGGGAGCGGTGCTGTGAAAACTTTGCCTCCAGCACCGTGTCCATCATGGCGATGTTGACGTGTAGCCAGTCCGTGCGCTGTCGGTGCACCTGTCTCTTTGCCTCCTCTTGGGCCATGCGACCGGTAGGCAGCCTTCGTATACGCTGTGCGAGCTCTGGATCGACGTCCATAAACTTGAAAGCTTGGAAGACTACGGAAACGCCGCGTAATGATATGCGTTTTATTTGCTTTCTACTATGAAAGAAAGCCTACGGTGCTCGGCGGTCGGATAGATGTGTCCGTGATATTCGACCGGGTAGTCGGAAAAGCAAGTAAGTCTAGCGACGAGCCGGGCATGAGTGTATGAGCACGCAAAATTGTGGCTTCGCTGACTCATAGTAGGGTTTGTTGGAATCGTAGAAGTAGATGGGTCCTTCAGAGCTAGGGCCCTGGTTCGGAGGACTTCCACTTCGGGTACGTGCTGGTCTGGACGACTCTGTTCGGTGGCGCGAAGTTGTCATATCATTACCATTGGGAGGAGAAAAGATGAGGGTGATGCTATGAAGGAAAGCAGGCATATTCAAACGGTCCTTTACGACTCGAGGTTGAGGGCTGCCGGCGGTTCTAACTTAAGAGGAGCGATCACGTGGAGGATATAAGTCGTGGATTCCGATTCCCGATTGATCAATCGATCTTATCGTCTCGATTCCTCCGCGATATTCACTGGCAACTCAGTAGAATGTCATCTATTCTCGACTGGTTCACTTCTTCTAAAGCTTCAGAAACAGAGCGTCATGAAAAAAGATCAGGGAAATCGAGGCGCAGGACTGTCAGCGAGCCAACTCCAATGGACGTTGATGGGGATGAGGGACATCATTCAAGGTGTTCGCGCTGCAACGGTATTCGCTTCCTCCTTGATCGCCGCATCTGGGTACGGTACTAATCGGACTATCTTTCAAAAGACGTAATTGCCATATCGCATCCAGATACCTCACCGATATATTTCTATCACCGTGGCAAGCCTTTTTTCGAGTGCGCCAGCACTACTATCCTCAAACGCTGTTTTTTGATACATATTATCAGGTTTACGAATTTCTCACTTCACTCGGTAGAGTACGAAAGAAAGATCTACCCCACCGCCGAACATCGTGGGTCGTGATAGTTCACTGCATGAATACTAACGGAACGGCACTTTGAGCAGTCTTTCAGGCATTCAAATTTATAACCACCGATTCGAGGCTAGCCGAACACATCCGGACGCAACCTAGTGCCCGCACGGCTCGCGGTGAGGCAGGATCTCACCGCGAACACCAGAGGCATGACTGGTTTGACGTAAACGTTGAGGTCATGGACATGGTACTCTACGCGAAATTCACGCAGCACGTGGACTTGCGGGAGAAGCTCCTTGGCACAGGCGAACGGGAGCTCATCGAAGACAGTTCTGTGCGCATCTTACTTTTCACACGATGCGGTATTTTGGTGGACTGAATTCAAGGGACAGGACGACTCATTTTGGGGAATCGGAAGGGATGGTCAGGGCAAGAATGAGCTGGGAAAGGCACTGATGCGCTTGCGATCGCGGCTGAGAGATTCGCAATAGAGCCCTGAATGAATTTGTTGTCATGCTGATCTTTCGCCGAGAAAAATCCCGAGCTTTTGCAAAAGTTATCTACTGCCAGTGTATTCGAGCTAATTCTGCGTGTGGCAGTAGTGAGTCTAGTGACGTCCCCTCCGCATGTACTTGTACAGTAAGAATTACGATGTTCCGTGTGCTCTCTGATGGTGACATGACACAATCGGTCAGCTGTCACCTGAATAAATCATCAGGGACATTACACTCGATCTAAACTTAGAGTGGTATAGTTTCTAAAAATTTTGCGTCGCCCGATCGTGCCTCGGACGTGGAAGCGGAAAGTGCATGGCTTCCACACCGATATTATGCCCACACTCCAAAGCCAACAGGTCTCTGATGATCTGTACTCATACTGCCAGTGCTCCATATGTCAGACAGGCCAATTCAACCACTGGTACTTCAAATTGTGTTGTGTAGTGAAGGAAAGTGCAGCTTACCTTGGCAGACCGGCTTACACATAGCAAGGTGCGTCCTCAACTTGTTCACGAAGTCTGGCCTGTTCTTAAACCAGATAACTTCAGAAGAAGGTGAATAGGATCATCAAATGGAACCACAGAGGGACTCGGATGGACCTCTCATATAGTTTTGCGAAAGTTTTGCGCTGCAATGGTGTAACTTAGGTTGCTGTCGTCACGTGGCACTAACCAATCAGCAGCAGCAACTTGGATACCAATCTGGGTTAGGGTTGAAAGGGATAACGAGAGTGCGACGACAAAGTACTCGGCTACCCAAGATATTTTGTTTTGGCGTATGCATATGCATGCGGAACCTTTGGTGAAATAACACGCCCGTGTGTGGCCAACCGCTGACTAACCAATTCACAGAGCAATTATGGTTGCGCAGCCTGCGCCACCTTACAAATGCCCGGTTGGACTCGGAGAGTACTCGGAGAACTGACTTCCACTTCCTTGAAACATGACCACCTCACTCGATCAACTCAAGCAGACAGGAACAGTCGTCGTCTCAGACTCTGGCGACTTTGAAAGTAGGCTCTCTTTTTCTCACAGTACCCTGCTTCACCTAACAAATCGAATTAAGCCATCGACGTCTACAAGCCCCAGGCAAGCCCATAGATGACCAATGTGATTATACCTCAGTTTTGGGCTTATATTGCGGCAGGATGCGACGACAAATCCATCGTTGTTGCTCGCGGCGGCGAAAAAACCCGCATACGCTGGTCTGATTGATGCCGCAATCACATATGGTAGAGGAAAAGGTCGGACCATTGACGAACAAGTCGACGCCGCGACCGATCGCTTGGTACGTTCTCGGAGCGCAACCTTCTGTCTCCTCTCACTTACCGGCCATTGCAGCTTGTCGAATTCGGAAAAGAGATCCTCAAGATCATTCCCGGCCGTGTCTCTACCGAGGTCGATGCCCGTCTCTCCTTTGACAAAGAGGCCACCAAGGCCAAGGCCAGACACCTCATTTCGCTTTACGAATCTCTCGGAATCAAGAAAGAACGCGTGCTTATTAAAATCGCATCTACCTGGGAAGGCATTCAGGCTGCCCGCGAGCTCGAACGTGACGAGGGCATTCACTGCAACCTCACCCTTCTCTTTGGCTTCGGCCAAGCTGTTGCTTGCGCGGAGGCGGGTGTCACTCTGATCTCCCCATTCGTTGGCCGAGTACGTCATTAATGCATCGCCTTCCGTCATATTATATAAGCTGACTGCTGCATCAGATCCTCGACTGGTACAAGAAGTCGACTGGGCAGACCTACGAAGGTGATGAAGACCCTGGTGTACAGTCTGTCAAGCGTATCTTCAATTATTACAAGCAGCATGGTTACAAGACCATCGTGATGGGCGCATCATTCCGTAACGTCTGTATCAATTCCCACAGAAGTTCTTATTCCAATTATCGCTATATTCACATCTATCTCCCGTAGGTTGGTGAGATCAAGGCGCTCGCCGGCGTTGACTTCCTCACTATCGCACCCGCGCTCCTTGAGGAGCTCAGGAAGAGCACTGTTCCTGTCCCTACGAGGCTGAGCGCACAGGCCGCAGCACAGGCAGATCCCATCCCTAAGGTTTCTTACATCAACAATGAGCCCGAATTCCGCTGGGCGCTTCTTCAGGACCAGATGGCCTTCGATAAACTTCACGAGGGTATCAAAAAGTTTGCCGAGGATGGTGATACTTTGAAGGGGGTGCTTCGCCAGAAACTCCAGGCTTAAATCACTTTGCAAGACGAGTTGTGTATCAACGACGAGGTATAAGCATCGGTATAATTGTAAAAATTAGACAGTTGGCCTCGAGGAAATGAATAAGCCATGTTTGTACCATGAATGTCGTAGGTGGCCCAAAGTAAACGCAATAGCACCGATAGCTAGTCACCAACGACCGGAAAATAAAATTCGGTTTCGACTAGCAGTCCTTAAATGGAGGTCTTTATAGTACACCAAAACCGGATCCTGTTGAAGGGGCAGTTGGCACGTGCGCACGTTGATGGACGTCCTTCCACTGCTCAAAACCTCTGAACGGCACCTCGCCGCACAAGTTACGCGTGATACTATGCAGCTCATCTAGTAGCTATACAATACCATGATCAGTAACTGTTCTCCTCTCGAGCCAATAGAGCGACGCTAACCTCAGTGATCTGAAGTACACATATCACCCCAGTTGCGTAGAACAAGTAGTTCAATGAGCGCAGCTCCCGCGCGTGGTCAATACCTGTAGTAGTCACTGGCGTAACGCCTGCCATGGCATCATGGTAGAGCAGTCGATCAAGCAGGCTTTGCGGAAGCACAGCGTGGATCGGCTCTCCGGTACGGAGGGACTGTCCCACAAGCGAGAATACGGATAGCAGATCAGAAATCTGGGGAGAATGGAATCAACGCCTCAAGTGTATTAGGTGAGTAGATCAAAGAGGCACCCACGAAGTTCGGATTGACGATTTCGGTGTGGTGTAGGAAATCGGATCGCCAGTCGTCATCCAGCTCATAGAGCGCGCTGGCGAGCTTTTCGCAGTCATTGAGCGCAGATCGAGTCGAAGGGCAATTGAACGTACCTGCGAGAACACAGTAACCATCTCTTGTTGTACATCAACTAGCTTGTTGTATTCTTCGTATGGCCAATGGCCACGCACACTCCCCTCCCATCTTGCCAATCTCGCGGTCTCTTTCAAGTCGTTGAGCTGTAGCGCAACGGCAGTCAGGTTTTTCCGGAACGAGTTGGCCCATGGTGGCAGCCCGGACTTGAGCTCTTTCGAGGGAACAGCGTCCCTAATCCAGGTAGACATAATTAACGCATACATGTGAGAAAGCGAGGTAACGGTCTTGGCGCAGCCGAGCCGCACCGCTTTACGTGCTGATTTAGGAGGTAAAATCATTACGACAAAGGACGCAGCAGAGCCTAGCTTGGTGTGAATACGTATAATTCTGCGACGTCAATGGCGACTCACCGATCATGACTAATGTCCAGCGCCTCCAGGCGACGGGCCAACCGATTCCGACATTCGAGATGACTGGGAGATGTCCGTCTATCCAAGAGTACCCTACGATGAGGACAACAGTAGACTGAGAGACAATAGGGATTAGAGACTCATAAAGGAGAACCGACATCCGGCACATACCGCAAACAGAATGGAAGACTGAAGATATTCTTGAGGTGCAAATAATCGGATGAACATGATGGGCACAAGGAAGACAGCGACGCTTGCCGCAGTTCCGTAGGGATTTCCGTGTGACTGAGCGTTCCCTGAATATGATATGAGGTTCGAAATAAGGGAGGGTCGAAGGGGGGCAACTCTACTCACCAATATACCAAACTACCAATCCGAGGACGAGGCCAACGAATGTCGAAGTCAGGCGTGCGAAATAACTAGTCCACTTTACAGTTAAGGATGTCAGACCAGAGAAAGGAGATCCACAAACTTAAATAACTGGTCGCCGGCGTATACCGTCAACGTTGTTTGAGCCATTATAAGTGCCCTGTAATATGATGCTAGTCAGACTCGCAGTAGATTACAACTTGATGCCTAGCATACCAGACTCCCTTCTCTACATAATAGAAGTCTGCCAGGAACAGGTCACCGACTTAGAGGAGCAAGTGCGTGAGTGGAACGTACGCGCGGTCCTCCTAACAACAGCTGGCACCCAAAGCGCAATCGAGACGAACACATATCTGAACACAAACTGGGAAGCAACCCGTCAAACTTGCGTCTTTAACTTCACAATCAGAGGGGGCGTACCACAGCCTCCGGAGTTTTGGTCCACTGATAAATAGCGTGTAGACCACTCATTATCTTTTGCAAAGCATTGGTCGGAGGTCGGCTATCGGGATCACGCCCTGGAACAAGCCAAATTATACGAAGATTCACAGAGTGCCTGCATTGACACTTACGGTATTTCTGATCGTAATCCTCCTCAGGCTCCGGAATGATTTCCTCGACCTCTGGGCTTTCGCCATAAGCATGCAAATCTCCCTCTGTGCTCTTTTCCACGAAAAGGGCATGCACAAGCTGGCGCAAGCCCTTTGGCGCCCACAGCCTATTCTTTGTGCGCTTGCTTGTAATTTCCTGCACCGTCTCCACGACTGCAAGGATGGCTTCGGACACAACAATGATTGATGCACTGAAGACATAGCACAGATAAAGACTGCGCAGCGGGGCAGTAGGAGAGCCGATGTGAGGCTCAAACGGCTCAAGTAGCCGCAGGCGTTCCTTTGCCTTGAACTCGGCCAAGGCATTCCTAAGGCGTTCGGCTGCAGAATCTAAACTGCGTCCCTGTTCAGTGAGCGCATCTGCGGTACTACGCCAGCTCCAGCGAGTGGCGTTTATAAAATTGATGGTACCGCTGACTGCAGTGAGTGCGTGGGACGCAGCGGAACGGAGCTCGAACGTCGCCTCGCGGAGTCGCGGCAAGAGATCGACGAGACGAAGAGAATGCTGACGCTCTTTAGCCTCATTACGTCTATACATCTGCTGCACAAGGAACGTATTCGTCGTTCCTGCATCTTGTGATGTCTCCTCGACAGACTTCCGATCCTTCGCCGTAGCGTTGTGACCAACAGACCTCACGAAGCCCATAAGGCCATCTGTAAAATATGAAGTTCTGTAATAAAAGGGTGGAATAGAACCACCTACTCATGCGAAACATAACATGAAACAACGGCTCTTCAAGTTGCCTTGCGTCGTCACCACTCCAGCGACCCCAGCAAAATTCCGCATTTATGAACTTGCCTAGCATCGTCACTTTGCAAATATGCTTAAACTCATTTAGTGACAAATTACATTGACAAGGACGTACATCCTCGATGAATTGTAAACATTGACACTCTAGTGGCGCGCAATTGCAAGTACTTCGGACTCCCAGGGGTGATTGATCCAGGTGCCGAGGTAAGCAAGTCCTCTTGAGCATCAAGTAGAAGCTTAATTTGACTAAGAAGGAGTGTGGCCGTTTCCAAGAAGGCATGATTGGCTGTTCGAGGGAAAACAAGGATCGTGACCACGACAGCAATGCCCGTATAAATTGAAACGGGAATGAGTAAGCTATTCAGGAGATTGTATTGGCCAAAGGGGAAAAGGGGGCCGATGGTCTGCAATGGGATCAGAAAACGGTGATTAGATGTACGGGCGACATACACAGAATATGTCAATTGCGACGGTTCCAAAGACGCTCAGGAAAATGAGGGACTTGTAATAGGCACGAATAATGGCGAAGAAGAACAAGCCGACGGCCATGAAGACACCGAAGATGACGGATGACCTAAGACAGGTGAGTCCGAGTACGAGGTCATCAGGTTAATCACTGACCAGGTGTCGAGGAATTGCCCTTGGAAGATTTCGATTTTAAACACCTGGTCCGGGTTTGCAGAGCCAGCAGCGCTGCTCATGAGAAGGTAAAATCAGAAAGGGAAGTAGGGGACGATTAACGTACGTCTGTTCTGCCCGCAGGAGGGATGACCTGAGGAGCACCTCATTACGAGATGCTAGAGCAGCTCTCATACCGGCCGCACCCAAACCCCAGCCAAGAAATACACCTATCATTAACGTCGAGATCGTCTGATGCATGTGTAGTCACGATGGATCTTGAGGAGACATTACCACTTACGAAGATGAATAACTGCACCGGAAACGAAGGCGGCAAGAAAAGGGATGTCAGAAAACCGAAGAATGCCCTGCGGAAGTTGAGTGGGTTAACATTCCGGTTCAACTGTTGCACGCGGTGTACACGAAGAAAGACTGTGGGACGGGCTTCTGACACAGGCCGTGGGCAAGTCGGATAGGCGAATTCACAACGAACAGACGAGTTTAAAGGTGATTCGAACATGGAAGTCGACACGGTCATGTATAGTAGACAGTAGGGCACAGTGGCAGGTACCCGCAGCCGAAGTGAGAGAATGTGACACGCACGCATTCCCCATTGTCTTTAAGGACTTTTCAGGTAAGATGATCACCAAGGCTGCCCAAGAGCTCAACCAGCAGCGGAAGAGCATCTTACGACTCTGTTTTGAACGAATGTTTGTAACCACCCATGTGGGAAGACGATCGAAAAAGGACCGTCTAGGCTGGGATGGTGCTGCCGGTAGAGGTTCGACTGGTGTAGGGTTCGGGGAGGCAGAAGCATCAGAGGAAGGGGATCTGGGTTTGGTCTCGGAAGACATGGAGGAAGGAGTCAGGTAGGTCTGACCACTCTTTGAACGGCGTTCTGTTTGATTAATGCAATTAACCGATCAGACCAGGATCTGTCATCCAATCGCATGGCCCGGGCATAGAAACACAACGTCGGAAGGATACGGCGCCACGGTGGTTCGCCCGCGCGCTCCCCATGTCGTACATACGGGCATATTTTCAACTGTATATATATGCCCCCTTTGGTGTCCAAGACACGGACAATGACCAGCTACAAGACTCTACCGAACTGGTTAAATCCGCCTTAGCAAACACCCAAGCAGCAAGGTGATATAATGCCGCATATTGACCACGATACCTTTTGGGCTCCGTATTAATTATATCATGATGGTCGTGATTACAAGACCATAGACAGAACGCACATATCAAAATAGGTGACTTTTGGTGGGCTGTATTGAACTTTTGGGCCCACACCACCCGAACACCAGTATCCATGCACCACGCAATGCCTTTTCCCTCATCAACATAACCTCATTCTATCATGATGTTTTGCACCAACTGTTATGTAACCTAGTCATAATTTCCACCATCTAGGGCATTGCTTGTCTTTCCATCCCCAAACTCAAAATCAGCGATGCATAAGCATGGAGATCAGAGCACATGGCCTATTTTAGAATGTCTGTCTCGGTGTGATCCAATAACGTTTTCTAGATTAGAGGTGAGGATTCAGAGCAGATATTCAGGAGCGATGCCGTAACGAGGCCTTTAGTGAGGGTCAAAAGCAATGATTATTGACATAACAGCCTGGGTCTGGAAGGAACCTTGATCTATGTCAGATCGAGAACAAGGTTTTAGTAGCACGTATAAATAAACTAGAAGCATAGACATGCCTAAATTTGACACGTTGCTGGGGAAACGAAGACTAGGTTACTCTAATTTGAGAAAACAAAAAATTAGCATATGCACCAAAACGACTCTGCGAGACGCGAAAAGTCGGTCAGGAATTCGTGACTGATGGGGTCACTTCTTTTGTTTGTCGAGGATAAAGATCTCAAGTTGATCCCAAGAAGTCTAGCGCCGTCTCGGTGTAGGACAAGGCTGGGAACTCCCACCATCTTTACGATATAATACCGAGTCTGCGGCGTCTGTTACGCCTATCGCACGGGCGAGTTGGACCGAAGTTGGGAAACGAAATAGCAGTGGCGATGCTTCGCTGCTCCTTTGCTGCACAATTCGGAAGTCTATCGTAAGTCGTAGCTGGCTGAATAAAGGAGAGGATTGGTGCGGCACCGCATCTGGCCAGCCACTGGCAAGGTAGCATGGCATCATGATCACAAGACGAGATAGAGTGAGAAGCGAAAAACGCATGCTCTGAAGTCAGTAGCCACGCTGGCGGCTGGTCTTACACACATCGCGATTTGTTATAGAAGCTGTCAAGAAGAACATCGACACACTCGGAAACTGCGGTGGGCTCATGCTCTCGTATTTCGGAGCGCTTCGGGTCGTTAAGCAAAGGAAAGAACCAAGCCTGAGGCTGCGATAATGCTATAACCAAGTTGAAGGAACAAGACTGAAAGAACTAATACAGATGTTTGAGAGGAGGAGACTAGAGTAAAGACCTGGGAATGATTTGAAAACGCCATGCCGAATACGGGCAAACTCGGAGGCAAACTTATTTAATAAATCCGGGACACCCCTTATGCCACTTACTTATGAGCCGCCCGTTCAAGTTCTTACTCTTACTGGACTCTACCTCTGACACAGAGCCAGGATGAAGTCAGAGTCAGAGCCTTCGTCGTCTCAAGCGAGCACGCCCACCAAGCCCCATGTCTCTCGTATATCGCACTTGGCGCACGCCGTTTGGGACTTCATACGTCCCCAGCCATGGGTAATCAATAACATCCGCCAGAGGAAGTCACAAAAGATTCTCTTCCGGTCATGGCTCGCGGGCTGGGCTTCACTTATCCTTATGTTGCCTAATCAATCGCTTCGGACAATTGGGAATCTGTTTGTTGATCTCGCTTTCCTCAAATTCGTTGCGCTTATAGTGTCCACACCCATGTAGTGCCTACTTCGGGCCATTATTTTCCATGTTCCTCCCCCCTTTTGCCCCAGTGCAAATCTACATATTCGTACGTGCCAATTCTCAACGAACTACACTTGTTTACCCACATTGCCTGGACTCAGCTTGTCCTCCAATCGCTGCTCGGACTCCTGACTGGCTGGGGCATCGGATCAGCCGGGATGAAGGCAGCTCTTGCAGTGCGCTCTCAGCTCCTCGTCCAGTCGACTTTGCAAAAAGCCCCTGCTAGGTCAGTCGCTTCATGAATCGTATAGCAACCTTCTTGTGTTCTGATCATAAACACAGCTCGCAAGGTTCTGTGAACCCAGATCAACTCTACAAAATTCAGGTCTTTCAAGGCGACTTTCTTGACACTAAGTCAGCTGGTATTCGCAGCGACTTGTTTACTGTCTGAATTCCTTGCAGTTCCTCCGTCATGTTCGGAGTTTTCTTGGGCATCGGTGTCGCGATATTTGCCACTGCCCGTGCATATAGCCCGCAATTGGTATTTTTCTCCATCTTTGGAACCATTGCCCTTGATATTTTCTGCGTATGTGGATATCTCTGGCTCACCTGACATCTACCTCATTACTCTTCTCCAGACTATCGGCCCACTCTACCCCTTTGCAAACTACAAGATTCTCAACAGTGTCCTCATCGCCTCGTCTAGCTATCTTGCCATCGCACTTTTCTGTTGTTTTGTATTCTTCCCCGAGACCGTAAACCACGCATACCTTGGCTTGCTATCCACCATTCTTGACAAGGTCAAGGCATTGCTTTCATCGCAAGACCATGTGCTATCTCCGATGCCTGGCGACTTCGGCCCAGGATGTCCGAAGTTGAAGGGGCTGATAGCCACACGCGTTGCGGTCATGACGATGTACCAAAATCGTGAATATCGTCTTACTATTCCCTGCACAATGGTATTCACGGCCCAATTTTCAGTGACGGGATTGACAATTTACCTTCAAAGCGAATTCAGTATTGGGCATTGGAGTGGCGATGATGTATTCGGCCTTGCCGGTCCAATTCTTGCCGTCGTTGCACGTATCAGTACGTATTATTACTTGGCTCTAGGTCCCCGGCCCTAACGGTCGCCCAGATGGATTGCTAAGTTTCGTCAAACACCTCCATGGTGTACCCTCTCCACCTGAGGCGTTTGCCAACGTGCCGGCGCCTGCGGCGGTTTCCTCCGACACACACCTTCTACACCATGTTTTCAGCCCGGACCTAACCCGCGAGTCCTCTTTGAAACTCACGCTTACCGAGGTCCTTCCACATGTGCGGGACGCGACGGCTGACCTCCGTGCCGCAACTATCGAAGGAGTAGCAGCTATCCAGGCTCTGATCAATGCAATCAACAGTGACCGACTGTTCTCACGCTCTGGGCCTATAGCTCCATTGGAAGAACGCCTCGACGCGGCCAGGGACAAGCTCGGAGCGGCATTGGAAAGCTTCAAGTTGCGCGGCCCCGATGCTATCGCTGTCGCTTATGGAAACAAACCCCGAGCAGACGTACCGCTTAGAAGTCTTTATCTTGGATACGTGTTTGGCTCAACGACCGTGATAATCGGGGATGTGGTTCTCTCGCTCGTACAAACTGTGGCCGAAACAAGCGCACGACGACGAAAGGTTCGCCTATGGGCTCCCTCAAGTCTGAGGCACGTAGTCAAGGCGGTGCTCAAGGGGCGCCGAAAAAACGAAGAACAGGCTTTCGGCGAGGAGGAAAGGACCGACGAGTATGATGAGGACGAGGATGACATCGAAGAAGATCATCACCGTGAGTATTGTATCGACTTCAGTTTGGTGTGCTACGAACCGGAATGCTCCAGATTTGGATCCGGACAGCCACCCACCCACGAATCTATTCCAGAGGTTCATGACTTCGTTACATCACGTCATAAAGTGGGCGGGAACAGCGGAAGCGGTCGTGCGTTATAATCCTCGTCATTTCTCATGGATGTACTGAGAAGCGATGGCTCCAAGTTCATCTTCCGATATATTGTCCTCACTATTCTGCTCTGGCTTCCGGCTGTATTCAAGCATAGTGCTCGTAAGTGTTGTTTGTGCTCCTCCCCTTCGGTGATTGATGGAGTTCAGACTTCTATTACGTAAACAAGGGCGTTTGGTGAAGCGTTTCGTTGCTTGCACCAATTTTCCATTCACTGAGGCCGCGTTAGGGCTTTGATCATGGCGCAGACCATCCTGTCAGTCTATGCCGGTGACCAGCTGTACAAGTGCGTAGTTCACGGACCTCGAGCCTTGCACGACCTAATGCGTCCTCGTGTAGCTACGTCACCCGAATCGTGGCCACGTTCCTAGGACTAATCACCGGCCTGCTTATTTGGTATATTGGTAGGCGTGTTACGCCAATTTGCGGCAAGCATTATTCATCTGAGGTTTCAGGGAACGGCGGCGGAAATGGCAACCCATACGGGCTCGCCGCCAGCTACGCGGTCTTCACTATTCCTGTCATGTTCGTTAGGCTGTTCGCTCCGGCAAAATATATACAAAGCGTGATTCTAGGCACAGTGTGTATTCAATGTCACTCGGTTTACCCCTCCCTCATTCGGATTAGGTCACAGTGACCCTCATCGTAGGATACTCGTGGATCGATGGTCACTTGCCTGTGCTTTCTAATCCTGGTATTGGCTGGAGTACCTCGTGGCGCCGATGGACCCTCGTTATGATTGGTATGCGAATCCACTGTTTCTCTCTCTGTGCTGATGGGGCATCACAGGCTGTGCGGCTTCTTTCGTCATTATGATGCTCCCGCCAAAGTCCGGACGAAAGGCTGTGCGCCTGCGTGCAGCCGCGTCAATTGATGGCCTTGGTCATGTCTACACCACACTTATGTCTGCTTGGATCACAGAGAACGACGCGGGTAAGGACAGCTCATTTGCATCATCAAATTGGGTCAGGGCGTTCAGAGGACGGGCCATCGCCGTCACTCTCCAAATTATTGCAAGCAAGCAGTACATGATGATTGCATCTTGGGAAGGAGGGATCCGGGGACGTTGGCCACAGGAAGAGTATGCCAAGCTAACCGAGGTTCAGGAGGAGATAGTCGCGGTGCTGTCTCAGGTGTGTGGTGCCGAGAAGACATAATATTGTAATCTGATAGTTGCCCGCAAGCTCGGTGGAGTACTTTGGAAGCTCGATACCAAGCGGCGATTGTCCCTCCTACACCACACCAGAGTCGTTGACCCAAACTTCGTACGCTGTTCCTCTTCCATACATATTCAATGCTTATTCTTCACGAGATTACCGACATTGTGTCGGGTTTCACATCAGTGTCACAGTCCCTTCGGACGGGCGAACCCATGCATGCCATCCTTCCCGACACGCTACTAGACCGCCTACTTCTCCATCATCGAATAGGGGAATTCGCGAATCCCGACCTTGATGGGCATAGCGAGATTGGGCCAGACCAGCTTCAGTCGCTCGATCATATGTTCTATACATCGGCAGTCATCGCCGTTTACCAATTGATGCTGGTACGTATTCTAAAGGTATCTACCAGGACGTTGGTGTTAATAGTGCGTATGTGCAGTGCCTGGACGAGCTTCGTAATATCACGCGTAGGCTTTGCGGGGAAGTACCCTTTCGCGGTTTCGAGAGGTGGAAGCTCCTGTACAAGTCGAAGCAGGCAGCTTATCAGAGCAGTTTATCACAAATGGATACGGTTATTGAACGACAACCCCTTATTGAAAGCGAAAAGAGTGATAGGGAAGAGGTCTAAAGGTTTCAGGTCTATGACCACAATCTCACTAGGTTTTTGTATTTAAAGCACTGGTTGTGTTACCTACATGCACAGCTACATAGTTCTCATAATTGCTGTATCCTCCCACACAAGAACTCGGACCAAGTCAAAATTCGAGCGCAAATTCACGTGAATCAAATTATCGTCCCAAATCTGGTGCTGCAACTCGGTATTCACGCAGGCCAAGAAAATCCTCGGCTAGCATATAGAAAACATCTCTCACTTACATTTTTGACTACCCCTCGTAGTTCACCAAATCAACGATGCTGATGTACATGAATAGATAAATCCAGAGCCATTGCATGTCGAAGGATGACATCGACCATGGGTAGACGGCGAGCCCGTTGGGACACGAAGGTTCGACGGAACTCAGTGACACTCCTTGTCCGCGATAAAATCAGCCAAGGATTCGACCATTCTCGCGGTTTCTTCGCCGACGGGTCGTATCCATTGCTCAGGGAGCGCAAAACCATACTGAAGTAGAAGACTAAGTCCAAAGTGCTTGTCAAACCTCGGGATAGACAAGACTCACAGTACCAGTATCTCGCAGGTGCGCAGCGAACGAGTATTTAACGCCTGTCTTTTTATATACCCAATCGACAATGTTCCCAGGAGCCCTGAAAGGATCATGGTATCAGAGACGCCTAGTCGGAAAAAAAGGTGTAATTGACTGACCTATACAGTGTCGAACATAGCGGCCCCGTCTGGGATTCAGAGTGTTAACCCGAGGCTCAGAGGTAGGGAGGGCATTGGGCATACGGTAAATATTGTCCCATGCGATTTCTTCATAGCATGGGCGGCACCTGAAATAGCTTCCAACTGGTCCTCAGCATCCTTCGGATCTTTTTTGCACGAATAAGAGAACGGGGTAGACACTGCAAACGATGTTGTCAGTACACAACTAGTATAAGCCACTGAAGCGGTACTAACGCATCTGCCCGTAGCTTCGCAGATCGAGGAACCCTTTCAAGCGTGGGAGGTGTGAAAAATAGTTTTCGATATTGTTAACCTCGGGGGCCTGAAATGGGCGTTGTCCGGGAAACCAGTGCGAGCAAGGATCCTCTTCCGGACCCGATAACGAATTTGAGCTGGCCTTCCATTTGTACCCCTGTTTTGTATCAGATTTTGGGAAAAGGTTAGCTTGTGAAGAAAGCGAACCCAGTTCCTATAATCGAAATTGGTGAAAAGGTCTGGAGATAAGCAGTGCCCGCATACCTATTCATGTCAATCCCAACACAGCGAGCCTTGGGGCCAACCTGAAAGCGATTTTTATACCTGCAAAAGAATAAGGTCGGAAAAGGGATGCATGTGAGAGAGTGGACGCACCAAAAGCGGTCATTCTCCCAAGTGTACAAGTATCCATCAGGGTTTGGAACAGGGATTATGTAAAAGTTCTGGGGTTGATAATTTAGTGCCGATCCGATTTGACGCAGATGATCCAATTTACGTGTCGCTTAAGAAGACGTGCGAGAGAAAATTCTTCTGATGAATCAGCCAAAAGGGCGTGGGCGACGTATAATGCGGACGCGGAGGCAATCCACTATGAAGATGTGAGTGAGAAGAAAGAGAATATAAGGGATGAGAAATAGACCTCGCGAGCGTGTTGCGCGCCTGTGATAAGGAACCCGCAACTCGCCTTGGCGTTACTTTGTTTCCCTTTCTTGTCGAACACGACCTGTGAATTTGGGTCGTGTGACACATTCCCGGCGGAAGCGCCTGAAGTTATCTCGAGCGCAAACATCTCCCTTCCCTCCCCGCTATGTCCCAAAGGGATAATGGAAACTTGTTGCGGATAGGCGTTGGCGAGGTCGCGAACAAAAGTGTTGATCTCGTCGAGGGGGTGGTATTGTGAATGGAAAGTAGCATTGGAAGGCGATGCAACATCCCAGTGCTGGCCTTCACTAAACGACGCGTGTTTGATGGTGCCAGCATGCGTACGTGAGGTCGTCCCCTTGTCGATGTGATGACCGATGGTTGGGGAGAGATGGGAGGGCAGAAGACTAAGCTCCACCTCAGCAACGGTACGGCGAGGGAAATAGATATCGACGTGAGAATGGCTTATTTGCCATAAATCCCATACACGTAGCTGATAGAAACCATTTCAGTTTGTCAGCTTGTGGCGTTCTAAAAGCTCACGCACCTCTGCCCACGCGAGCAACTCCTCAGTCTCGTTGCTTGAACTGGGAGAGAAACGGTAAAGAATACCGCCATCATTCTCCAAGGGGATGGCCCATGAACGGAGAGCAGGGGAGTAATAAAGTAAGGTAAAAGCCAACAACGACAGTAGGAGCATGTTGACCTGGCGGGGGCGGGGGTTAGCCGCGATACGAGCGACGGTCGGGTCAGTTATAGGCCAGGCCGGGGAAGATCTGATCTGACGTGGTTCTTATGTTGGTGAACGCAAAGAATTCTATCCGTAAATGGAGACGGTCAACTGGCCCTATCTTGAGTCTGGCTTGCGTAGCTACCTTACTGGTAGAAGGACGTAATGTAAGAATCGGGGTCGAACTCAGAGCGTGGAGCTTGTGATTATTCACTATCGCGGCTAGTAATTCTCAGTTCCATTCCACGCTACGTCGTTCAATCCTACAGTAGTGTAGTGTTCTCACTGGCAGTCGCTGGAAAGAGGCTCATCACGAGGAATTCACGCGGGATCATATGACATCGTCGATACAGACGTTGCGCAGTGTGGTGCAGGTCACGGTGATTGCACTCGTGGCTCGTGCACCTTTTTAAGGCGACGAGGTGCCTGAATCTCGAATTAGCTATGCAAAGTTGCGAACTGTCACCAGTCCCCACTAGTATGTCCAGTATTCTGCAAAGCGTTTCTGGCGATCCCGAGCGATTCCCTGTTATAACTACAAGAGTAGATGGACTTTCCGAAAATGTCCTATTGGAGATATTTATTCGTTACGCATCAACTTCTTTCCGCGGGGCCACACAAACAGAACCTCCATAACAGTGCCATCTCAGGCTGGTTCCGTGATTGTCGCTGCTCATCTGAGAATCCATATACCCAATGAGTGGAACAGCACCAAAGTCGAAATGGCGAAATGTAGTGCTTGCCTTTTCCCCTCCCGTCTATATCTACCTGCCGGGTTGTTCCCCACTCATCTGCAAGGCACGCCTAGCCTGCGTCGCGTGTTGCTATTTGTGCGTTCATACACTGATCCTGCTGCTAACATCCCAGACACCCCGGAGGGCACAGGAAATTTTGACCCACTCTTAAACTGTCCCATTTTACTTTCCAAGCCTCCAAGGTAGCGAAGCATGCTTCGAAGCGCTTGCCGCTGGGTTGGCTGTACCATTCCTATAGTATCTCGACATTACACTCACATGTTGGCCCTCGACTCTCCGCGGTCCACACTTCTCCAGATTGATCTGCGACGTTGAAGAACAGTATTTTGCCGTTCGATCGGATATGCTTACGGTAGCCGCGACTGATCCGGACGATTGCCTGACATCACAACAATAGGTCATCTCCCCGTGGAGGTCCTACTGGGGATATTGGATTTTCATCGTCAAATTTTTAAAGAACGGTCCGGTTATGAGTGCGGTTATAAAGCCGTAACAATAGTTGGTTCAAGTTCGCACATATCTGCCTACTCGTGAAACTGTGAACTTTGGTGTCCAAGGGAGCCCACCCTGGAAGAGATCGAACAGTGCATGGCAAATCAATGGATCCGGGTTTTACTAGTGATGCATACATGCCTTTCACGTTTCAGTATAACTTCCGGGTCGTCCCGCAAGGATCCTTGGGATGCCGACCTGGAACTTCCAACCCTCTCTAAGACGCACACAAATATTTACAAGTACTAGTAGGCGGGTACTACTAGTCCTCAGGCTTCCTCCCCAAACACAAAAGCAATGACATTTACAATTTGACTCTAGAAAGGAGCGTTACTGTACCTGCTTCATGGCTGGTGTGAAACAGAACCCGGAGAATGTTGAGTTGAGAGTTAGTAGGACCAGATGTCGTAGTTCCTTAAAAGGGCCCCTACATGATTAAAACCAGGACTCCCTGAGATAAAGAATGCTGTTATTGGAGATCCACCTCCTCATGCGTAGTGAGTATTGACAACATGTAGACGATCAGCATGAGTATGAGCTACAACCATATGAACAAACCCTGATAAATATTTAAAAACAAAAAAATTGACAAGGTAAGGATGTTGGGTGGGGGCGAGAAGAAGCATGCGTAAACAGGCATCATTGTCCTGTCCGACAGTTTCCCCGCCGCCTCACCTGCCCATGCTCTGCCGTCGCTCATCCAGTTCCAACTTGCCGATCACTTCCTCCGATGTGATGCTGTCCGTGCGCGAACCAGGTCTCGGTTGCGACACTAGACTCTGCATGTGCGCGCGTACTGCATCTTCCCGTGAGATCTGATTCGCACTGGCACTTCCACTCTCACTCGTACTCCTACTTGCCTCTTCCGTGATCTCGCTGATTCTTTCGACGCGGGGCCCGGAAGAATTTCGTTTCCGGTGCTCGCCGTCGTGGCGGCCGGGTCCCGGACTCGATTGTGTCCGCTCGCGACGTCGAGGGCTGCCCAGCATCTCGAGTGATGCCACAAATGTCGCATTCATGCGACGCAATTGGTCATCGACTGCATCCTCACTCGTAAGAAGTGGGCCTGTTGCGGCGAGCCCTAGCCCGAGTGCATTGCTCGAGTCCGGACTTTCGCGTGCGTACGTTGTCCCGGGAGCAGGGCTGGATGACCGCGATAGCCGCCCAGACGAATCTGGTACTTGGCCTGAAAGCACAGGGTCTCGGTGTGGGTCAGGATTCTGGGAGCGATAGTGGCGGTTCAACGGCTTTGGCTGACTTGTATCGTTGACAAATGCAGACAGATCTTCCTCGTCCGCATTTGCCTCAAACAGCAAGGGGCTCTATTGGGGTGGTTATCAACAAAGCAACAAATCAAAGTTAAAGATACTCACCGCACCCTTATCGCTCTCTCTTTCCTTCCTATCTGTACTTCCTGCGCTTACCTCGCTGGCGCCGCCAAGCGAATCTTTGTACCGATGACCAAAGCTAGTCGAGTAACGTTTACGACCCTCGCCGCCTACCCCTCCTACGCTGCTGCTCCCACCACCATCGGCGGAACTCACTGAACGTCGATCACCTAAGCTTCCAGGCTGGAAGGGAGGAGAAGGTCGCAATGGAGCGATCGGGGAGGATGATAGGCGACCGTAACTGCTAGGCGACGGTGGAACTCGGGGAGAGCTGGATAGGGCAGGTATTCCAGGGCCGCGGGAGGGAAGTGGCGAAGCCTGCCTTAAAGAGGGTGACGGAGAATGCAGCGACGGAGAACCAGAGGAGAGAGTCGAGGCCTTGAATGGATTAAGAGGATTTAGCTGCGGGCGACGAATCGGCAACGGGCCGGGTAAAGATGGAAGATCCTAAATGTGGACAATGAGGAAGGCACCAACCACTCGAAGAGGGAAAACATACGGCACCCATGCTTTCCCTACGCAGCCTCGCACTTGAAGCAGGGATAGCAGGTATCTCATGACGCGATGAAACGGAAGACGGGCCGGAGATCAGACCACCCGTTTCGATAGTTATCCCGGTGCGGCTGCCTTGTGTTGGTGGAGGGCGAGCACTGCCGCTCAGAGCGGGAAAAGACGTAGTACGGGAGTGGGTTTGAGAAGGATGAACAGCTTGTCGAGCCATGCGATCTGCCAACGAAGCAGATGAGGGTGGAGATGCAGGCAAAGAGGTCCTTAAAGGCAAGCTCCCAGGAGAGCTTGAGAGGGAATCTCGTTGCTGATTCTTGACAAGAGTCGGAGTAAAATCTGCACCTTCATCGAGAGAAAAGAAGCGAGACGAAAGGAGAGATTCCAGCTCGTCCAGTTGGAAGTGTGGATTGGTGAGATAGCGGACAGATAGAGTGATGTTCCCGTAAGGGTGAGGAACGGACGGGAACGTGTGTGACTCGGTGAGAAGTGGAGGAGCATTCGCTGCCGGAGACATGTCTAAGCCACGAGGCTGATATGAGGATGCGTGTGTCGAAGGCAACTTAGAGTGGGTGCTTACCAAATCCAAGGACACCACCATCCTGATCTTGGGAACCGCGTACGCGTAGCTCGATGTTCAAGTTGGCATTCCGGTTGGTAGGTATGGCAACACGACGGCGGAATCGTTTGTGGAGCTTCCACGTCGGGAGAACGCGCAAGAGTGTATAAAGACTCCTGAACAACCCGATGCCATGCTTGTAAACAGTAGAAAGGGCAAAGTCGGTATCACTGCTGCTCCCATGCTGCCGGGACAAAAACTGAATGGACCAGGACTCGAGCAAAATGTATTGTGGGGTGGGGTCTATTCGAAGGCGGGAAGAGTCCGCGCCCCGACAAACGAGAACTTGATTTGTGGAGAGATCTGGGATAGACAGGAGAACTTGGAGCTCAAACGGTAAAGGGCTCGGTGTGTTGGAAAGGGAACGATAAGGCCTCAGATGCTCTTTGAAAATTTCGGCATCAGGAGTTTCGAGGTTGAACTAAGTAGAGCTATCCTGTGAGTGCGGGAGGATGGTAGGCGCGATAGGGATGGTCACGCACCCATTTATCGACCTTGGCCTGAGGGTTGGGATCGGCAGTTGTTCTAGCGGCATGAACGACGGACACGAGTTTCGTGTAGTACCTGTAAGCAATCTGGTCCGCCTTCTGAGCTTCATTAGACATGGCAATATGATGAAATGGCCCGGGGCAAGAATAAAGGATATTATGCTGAAGAGAACATTAGGGAGACTTCTATGGTGAGACGGTCAGGTAAAAGAAGTAGCTATAGAAATGTCAATGAGGTGGGCGGGGAGTTGGTTGTAAGAGCGTGGCCGGTCCAAGGAGTCGTGGTGGTGGGACGCGGCAAGTTCAAAGTCAGGCCCGTTTGAACGTGTACAGCACGGTGACCGACACATGCACATTCTCTCTTATCCTTTTACAGTCATAGACCTTTACTATTCAAATCCTACATCAAATCCTACTCAAGACTCAAAGTGACCCTCTCCGAGATTGTCCAGGGCAGCATCTTCGGCATCCAACCGACGGAACGAAAGCCAGAAGAGAATGCCGCCAATCCCTGACAACACAGCCATCGTACCATAATTCCATACAAGCCGTGGATCCGTGGATAACCCTAAAAACATTGGGAAATAAGTCTGCCGAATGGCGTCTGTCGGGTAACTAGTTGACACACTGTTAAAAGCTTCGCCAATGGCGGCAGAAATCGCGGAAGTAGAGAAGAAGATTGCCACGACAAGTGATTTCATGTTCCTGGGCGCTTTCATAAACGCGTACTCGATGCCAGTGATGCACGCCAAAATTTCTGAAAGTGCTATGAGAATATACGATCCACTCTGGATCCAGACGCTGAGAGAAGAGGTGATGCGGTTCCTATTAGCATCTTTGCAGGTAGATACGAAATTTCCACAGGGATTGGTCTTAAGAAAGATCAGATAACTCCTCGTCGTCAAACGTAGTGGGACACACCTTATAGATGTAGTGCTGAACAACAGCAGCCCAAATCATGGCAGTAGAACAGGTAAGGAAACCGGCAGTGATCCTCTTTATCGGAGTAAAGTTTATGCCAATCTTCCGAAGGCCTGGGTATATGAAGAGATCACATATGGGGATAAATATTATAAATGCAAGGGGGTTGAGATTGTTGATAACATCATTTGGAATGCCGTGAGTGACCATTGTAGCAGCTTGAGATGTCAGATTGTTGACTATCTGACTATACGCAAGCCCTGTTTGAAACCTCAGCATCCCCGCGGGTTTTCATTTCAAGTTGAGACGTACAATACAGTGGATACCAAATGAACACGGTGCATGCCTTGAATCCACGACGAATCTCCTCAACCCATTTATCATCGAACGTCATCCACACGGGCCTCTGACTATCAGGAATGTTACTTGGCTTCGCAGACTCCCAGAAATCTTCGGCCTTGAGATTTTTGTACAGAACAATGGGATTTAGAGACCATCTACCCCGAGCCGCATAGCTCCAGACCTTGATCGATTTGGCAAGCACCGAGCCCTGCGGAGGGTAGCGGCGATACATGTTACGGCCAAAGAAATGGACGATAGGACAAAGCAGAAAAATAACAGTAGGGATGATGAAGGCGAGATAGAAGCCATCATACTGTAAGGGAATTAGGACGACAGACCTGCTTCAAATGGTATTGCGAACCTTCTCAGTAACGGTCATAGAGATTTGGCCAACCATTGCACCAACGTTGATAAAGAAATAGAAATACTATAGCCCAATATGTCACATTAACCGAAAAAAAAAACCATCCACGAGAGCGCACCATGTAGATCCGAGATGTCGTGAGAGTTGGACTAACAATCACACGCTCACCGGACTTAGTGTGGGAGATGAAAGGGCGAAGGTGGTGCTGTTGTTCGGCAACGAGTGTGGAAACGTTGCCCTTGAAGCCACCAGTACCGAGGCCCATGACAACAATAGCAACGCACAGAGTGGCAAGCGCGCCATTAGGGTGCACGATGACCGGAGGAATGGAGGAGATGATGAGAATGATGTGGCCGACAAGGACAATAGCGACAGAGACGGTGATTGTGTTGAATCGTCCCCACTTCTCATCTGCAACGTATGCGCCTAGCAGAGGTGTCACATAGCACCTGGTCGTTTCAATGAAGGTCGTAATTATGGTTAAGAGGTGTTACAATTACCATAGCTGCACAAAAGTGGTGAGACCGGTTGAGATCTGCTGCCCCTGGCCGAGAGCACCAGAAACTCTGTTCTTTCCGCCAGCCCCGGTTTTAGAGCCTTTAGGGAGAGGCTGCTGGATGAAGTTAACCTATAAAACAAACTTGAATAAGCTGAACCAAAACCGTAGATGTGACAGTGACGCACAAAAATTACGGTGCTACCTGCAGAAGGGAATGGATGTTCATAAGCGTAGAATTGGCACGGGGTAGAATTCAAATGCACCGTAAAACTGTGACGTTAGAATTAGATGTTTGAAATTTGAATCACAGACTGGGAGACTTACAGAGAAGCGTTCAGCGAGCTCAATAAACCCAATCACTGTGTAACCACCTCGATGAAGAAGAAGGGGTGTCCAAGAAAAGAGAACTTACAGTATGCACCCCAGTGGATCTTGTCGGGAACATGTCGGAGTGTGTCCATCTCCTCTTTTGTTGGAGAAACGAGGCCAGCGAGTTTGGGTTCATCGGGTCGATGAGAAATGGAGCTGACTGTTTCCGATTTCAAGTCTTGAGCGAAGTCTGTCTGCTTCTCCATACTAGTAAATTCCCTGCGTTGGTTTGAGAATGACGTCTTGAAAGTGCGACAATCGAACGACAGAGAGGACCTTCGAAAGGAAGAGAAATAACCTCTGCAGGCGCGGACTCGAAGATTGGTCCATTTATGTGCCACTACCTGTGAGGTACCTCTTCTTGATCTTCTCTCAGCTGACCATGAGTTCTATAGCGTCCGAGGGATATGTCCTCCTACTTAAACAGGCAAGCTTGAACCAGTTTCTCCCTCCGACATGGACATGGAGTTGTATCAAACGTCTGAGTCTGGTCCGCATCTGAGGAGCCGGAGAATTGCGTCGTAACATGAGAAAAACTGACCTATCTACCTTACTATTTTGGGTTTCAGCACAGAGAGTATGTGCATGCCGAAGTAGACGCCAAAGTATTTACTAAACCTTCCGAATTATGTGCCCAGAAAGTTGGGCCCATGTTGGGGGGATAAATACTAGTATATTTTTCATATGGTTGGAATCTTGCTCATTGAAACGAATGCTGGATAATAGAGACGATAGGACAAGAGAAAGCGACCCCAGAGCAAGAAACGAAACTGGCCCAGTTTTGGGCCTCGGAGGCAGTTTCCACATGCCAGGGCACAAGGATGGTAACGGCAGGCCAACTCAAAAGAAGTCGGGTTTAGCCGTACTACTATTATACAGACTCGAAAGAGATGTCGTAAACTAGTGCTTGTCCAAGGCCTGTTACCCTGAGGGCGCATTGATGGTGTGTATTCGCCAGATCCGCGATTGGGCCTTCGGAGCCAAAAGGCGCTGTATTGGCAGAGGAGAGACAGCCATCAAACAGTACCTGGTCCACCCCATGCCCAGACCTCGTCTCGCACGACAAACAAAGTTTGTGTTGAGGAGCGCAGGGATAAGGTGGGTGGGAAGCACGCTAGACAATGCGTTCAGTCGTTTGAAAATCATCATGGCTACTAACCGGGCCGGTGCTCAAGCGAGTTCGTTGTGCCAACTGAACTACCCGCTGCATTACCCCAGTACGATTGGCATGTCATGTTCTCCGCGTTTCTTATACAATTCCACAAACACATCCCTCTGGTGTGTATAAGAGTACTGTGTAATCGTTCACATACTGAGGTATGAATATTGTCTTTGCTATTGATCGAGATGCATGATAACACATCCAACCAAACCTTTTGCTCGGAGGATATTTTGGCCAATCTAGAGAACTTCTTTTGAGTGGATATCTTAACTTAGCACTTCTTATGCCTTGGCATATCGAACTTCTCTCCTGGTCCCAAAACTGGACTGAATCCCGTACCTCGCTCTGGGTGTTCTTTTCTTATCAACTGGGCATATAATCGGAGATTTCAACACTCTGGCGCATGTGCATACTCGCTTTGGCGACTCGGAAACTCAAAATAGTAGGGGTTTTCTCATTTTCCGACGCGATTGATCGGGCTCCCCACGTACCGAACGCTTGTGGGTGTTCGATGCCGTGCGGTATGTGGCATAGGAGAAGAGCAACTAGAGACACATAAATGGGATACTCTCCCTGCGGGCGCTCCCCTTCCATCTGCAGGTCCCCTCCGACACAGTCAACTACTAGACCTCATTCTCAAACTAACTATGGAGAAGAAGACAGATCCAAAGTTGGAAACGGTTGGCTCCTCCAGCTCCATCTCTCATCGACCCGATGAACTCGAACTCTCTGGCCTCATCCCGCCAACGGAAGAGGAGATGGACACCCTCCGACATGTTCCAGACAAGATAAACTGGAGCGTATACTGTAAGTTCTCTTCTCTTCTTGGACGCTCCTAGGTCTTTTATTGAGGTAGTTGTACAGTGATTGCGTTTGCTGCGCTGGCCGAACGCTTCTCAGTAAGTCTCCCAGCCTGTGACCCACCTTTCAACGTCTGATTCTGTCATCACAGTTTTCTGGTGAATTCTACCCCAAAGTGTAATGACGCTTATGAACATTCTTTCTCTTCTCTAGGCAGTATCTCAGTTCTTGTACGTCACTATTACATCTATGGTTGTGATCTAGCCTGTTTATTCTTTGTTTTGTAGGTCAACTTCATTCAACAGCCCCTCCCTAAGGGCTCTAAGACCGGGGCTGGCGGAAAGAATAGAGTCTCTGGTGCTCTAGGCCAGGGTCAACAGATTTCAACCGGTCTCACCACCTTTTTTCAGCTATGGTAATTGTGATACCTGTTAACCATAATTCCTATGTCATTGCAATTGACAACCTCCACGTACCAGGACCTTCATGACACCTCTGTTATGCGCATACATTGCAGATGAGAAATTGGGGCGATTCAACACGATCGCCGTCTCTGTCGCTATTGCCCTTGTCGGCTACGTCCTCCTCCTCATCTCCTCCATTCCTCCGGTCATATTACACCCTAATGGCGCGCTTTCCGCCCTATGCGTTGCCATCGTCTTCATGGGTCTCGGTACTGGAGGTCTTATGGGGAACATTTCCATACTCGTTGCCGAACAACAGCACCACCTTCGCCCTTTCATCTCCCACACTAAGTCTGGTGAGCGTGTGATTGTTAGTCCAACTCTCACGACATCTCGGATCTACATGGTGCGCTCTCATGAATGTTTTTATTTCCGGTTAATGTGACATATTTGGGTAGTATTTATATTTCTTTACCAACGTTGGTGAAATGGCCAGCCAAGTCTCTATGACCGTTACTGAGAAGGTTCGCAATACCATTTGAAACAGGGTCTGTCGTCCTAATTCCCTTACAGTATGATGGCTTCTATCTCGCCTTCATCATCCCTACTGTTGTTTTTCTGCTTTGTCCCATCGTCCTTTTCTTTGGCCGTAACATGTATCGCCGCTACCCTCCGCAAGGCTCGGTGCTTGCCAAATCGATCAAGGTCTGGAGCT
>QLPA01000232.1:0-10366 GCA_003313945.1 Lactifluus pinguis
CTGAGGGCATACAGCACCTGCCACAGGGGAGGGTTGGTTACCCGTGAGAGGGTTCAAAATAGAGCGAGCCCAACTGGGGAGCGGCGGTCGTTGTTTTGCCAGCAGGTGCCCCATGCCTCGATGGTGGCGGTTTTTTTTGCCTGTCGTTGGTAGCTGATAGCATGGGGTTTGCGGTGGTTGGGCGCTAGGCTGAGGGGCCGCGTGGCAATCGTGTTGGTGAGGTGTCTGGTGCGGGGCTGCGGGCGAAGCTGAGTAGCGAGCAGATTTGGGGGGGCCAAGCGAATCGGATCCTCAGGTTTCTGTGGAGGGAGAGAAAATTATCAGCTGTCTGTCTGAACGAGAGGAAGAAGAGTTGGTCTGGGCAAGGGAGATGCCAGAGCCGAGCGCTGGGAGATCGGTGTCGAGCGCTGCCACAGTTGAGCCTAGGGGTCTCTCGATGTGGCGCGTCGTTTCTCGTAGGCGACCGCTGCGGCGATCCCGATGGTCGTGTCATTGTCCCTGTTGAAGTTCATGAGTGCACCACAGCAGAAATTTACCAAGATGCTGTCAGCATCGGGGGCCAACTCGGGTTAGCCCCGGGTGATTTAGCAAGGGTGACCTTACCCTGACCGGGGACATTGGACCGTAGGAGAAATCAATAATACCTTGATGGGAAGGCGGCTGCAGAGGAAGGGAACTGAAAAAACAGTGTGGTTGTAGGGGCTGATTTGGGGGGTATGAGCGGAAAGAGGAGCTGAGTTCCCTGAATTTGCGGTTGTGGCAGTGGCATCGCTGGCGGCATGACCTTGCCACTGATAGGTGATTGGCAAATCGTCGTGTGTTTCTGCTTGGTGGGGCTAAGGTCCATGGATGAAATGTTGATGAGGTCAGATTTGGTGGTCGAAGGAGGACACTCACCTTGGCACACTGTGGATGGACAAGACGAGACGGTCGACTTAGAAAAAAAAAAAAAAGAACGGCTCCTTCCTTCCTTATTAGGTTTGTATTAGTCAGGTTGAACTTGGACGGACTTTTCTTTCCGTTACTTTCCCTCACTCATTGCCTCACTCTTTGCTCATGACTGTCGTTTTCATCCCTCATATCCACCCCATCCTGTATTGGAAAACACACACAGTGCAACTTTGACAAGGTCTGTAATTCAGGTGGTGTCGACCCTGCATTGATACGGTGACTGAGACACTATTTTTTTTATCTTACCAGGGTCACCTTGGCCACCGTGGTGTTGGGCACAGGTCGTCGCGCTGCACCCCATTCACAGACCTGTGCTTCGCACCAGCAAGTAAGTACACTGCTCAGCCTCTCACACTCCCACTCAGGCATTTCTTACCCCTCAGATGTCAGCAGACGCTCTGATGCATTGCCCTCGGTTTGACACCACTTGGCGGCACTGCGGGCCTAGGTGGTCCCCATGTTCATTGAACAGTCCCCTGCTGAGCTGGACTTCGGCGCTTGGTGAGCTTATGCTCAAATATTCAGTACATACCCTCGTGCTGTGCTGGTGCGTGTTCTTTATACTGATATATGCTTAGCTTATTCTGTTATGCAGACGACAGATCCCCTGAGCTGTGCCTCCCACGGCCTCCCACCAATGCACCTAATCCACTGCCCGGAGGTGGACCAACTGATGCAGAACTCATGGGAGAGTCAGAATGCACCAATTAGCTTCATTTTTTATTCCTCTAGTATAGAAACTTTTACCCCCAATAATGAGTCTGTTTTACCCCCACTTTTGAGTTGTTTTTACCCCAAATTTTGAGTCATTTTTACCGCAATATTTTGAGTTTTTTCACCCAAAATATGAACCCGTTTGCTGAGTTGTTTTTACACATTATTTTGAGTTTTTAGGAACATATATAAATTGTCAAAAAAACCCGTTTGCATGTTAATTAATGCTAATTATTGAAGTTGTTTTACTGGCGAAAAAAGCCCTTCATATGAGTCATTTTAACTTGTTAAACAAGTACTGGGTTGACACTTTTAGTGACAAAATCAACGGGTGATTTGGACAGTAAATGACTCAAACGAACTGGTTTTAAAACGACTCATTTTTACTCAGTGGTACCAGTTAAGTGGGTTATAATTACCATTGTTTCAGATGCTTTAGAACCCGGAAAAATGGGTGATTAGAACCCGCTCTGGAGTACATAGTGTTTGTTTTATCTGATCAAAGTGACAACTACATATTCCGAGCACTCTTCGTCCGAGTCCAAATCCTCCAATTCTACTGTGGCAATGGGCACTGCTCAGTAGCAATGTAGAAGTCGTCCTTCTTACTGCTGTGGATGTGGGCCACTTGGGCATGTCCCACGTTTGTTGTTCCGAGTCGGAGTAGATTTCGGTCACGGTCGGAGCATGCGAATGCTCAGATGTTGCGTCTTCCTCAGACTCAAACTCGAACTCTGACTTTGTCCATCTGACGGCGCTCCATATCGGCGGCGCGCTGTCTCAGCGCCCTGGCCCTCTGTCCTCAACCGGTTTGGCATCTGTTCATGCCGGATTTCTCTTCGCATCTGCCTGACGCCACAACATTACTTTCATACCTACCGCCTCTATGGCGTGCCGACGACTGGTCCGTAGTAGCCGTGGGTTGTGTCGGACATATTAGAAGACTCGGCGGAGGAGTACAAAGGTCTTGAAAGGATGAGGAAGTGTGTGTAAGACTTTGTCACGGTGAACGTTGTGCTGATATCCTTTACCTGCGTTTAAGTTACGACAATCGGGGAAGACTCAACTCACTGGTTGTTGGTTTTATGTCTGTACATGTACAGTAAGTCAGAGTAAATTCCATCTCACATTTTTTGCGTAGTTTTTCCATTGTGCCACCAACCATTCATTGTGGAATCACGTGCGTGTCCAGGGTTTTGTGGTTTTTACTTCGACTAGGCGTGGTTCGAACATTAAATGTCCCTGTTTACAATGTTGCAGTATATCCAAAGTTCAAATTAGCGCTCAGAACGTCTTTGACGTTGCCATTAACTTCGGTTCATGGACAATGAATTTTTGTTCTTTAATTTAACGCTAACCAGTCGTTCTGTATATCTGCTTGTCATCGGGAATTCTCAAGACGTGCTTTAGTCTCTCCTGGCGCTATGCAGTCAGCTCTGCCTGCAACAGTTCCATGGCTCTTTGCATATCCGGTGCCGCATCCGACTCCCCTACCTGGTCGATATTTTCCTGTATCTTCTTCACAATTTCCTGTAGCTGTGGAGGCGATGCGTCTGGTCCGATCCTGCGGAACCTCAAGTGCTCCCCATTGTCGCGCGAAATCCTCACGACTTCCGTAGCGATGGGCTGGCGGATACGGGAATAGATGCCAAGCACTTGCATCGCGGTGTCCCGCGTCGCGAGCGGGTGTGAGAGCAACTCGGCAAGAATCCAAGCGTCCTGAAAGGGAAAAAAAGGTTTCAACGATCGAAAGCACGAGTTGGGCGGAGACTGACTTCCATGGCTTGCATGGCGCCAGCACCCTGAAAAGGTGTCATGGCATGGGCCTGGATTCGTTCGGATCCAGTTGTCAATCTTGTCAATCCAAATGGGTGGGGAAAAAGACATACAGCATCTCCCAGAACCGCTACTTTACCAAACGCAAAGAATGGCAAGGTCGCCAGGACGTTAACAACCCATCGAGTCATCTTCAAATCGTGCAAGCACTGAAAACCGCAGCCGTGAGCTGCTATTTCCCAGTGTCCGCCCCGCACCTGTACAAGATCGCCGACTTCTTTGTCCCAACCACGGAACAGATTGGAAACGTATGTGGGATCTGCATCAGTGACCCATGCACCCCCAAAATGAGTTCCCTCCTCATCAGGAAGGACCTCGAAGGCCACGAAATTGATGAAACGCCCGCGGGAAACCTGATATGCTATGATGTGCTAAGACGCGAAACCAGGATTCGGTATCACTGGATAACTTCCGGTTGATAGGCTTTACCTTATTCTTGCCTAGGTACTAAATACGGTAAACCCGAGCGCCTAGAGACTCAAAAGGAACCAGATGACCTACATGCACGGGCGAGGAGAATACGCTATGTTGAGGGGAAATCTTTGACAACCTTTCAGCAGGTATGAGCGCCCTGTAGGTGAGGACGCCACTGAAACGTGGGTCGATAAGGCTACGCAGCTCGGCAGCCTGATTGTCCCAACTTTGCGCTTCCACTTCCGCAGCAGCTTCCTGTAACATCCTCTTGCGAACGACGGATTTGATGCCATCCGCCCCAATTAAAATATCGCACGTCGCGGTAGACCCGTCTTGAAACTGCAACTGGATCTGATCGTCGGGTTGCTGGGTGTAACTTTCAAGACGTCTAGATGTGAAAGTGCGGCACTGGGATGGCAACCGGTTCAGCAGAGCAGCATGAAACTCAGCGCGATGAATACCCATAAGCCCGCCTGAAAATTAAAAGGAAGGTTTGAAATAAGCAGACGAAGACGAAAAGAAAACGTCCAACCTCGTGAGAACACCGCTCCAATGGGGCAGCCGTCAGGCTGGTCACCCTTGCGATAATATATACATGGGACTGCGAAGTCTTCAGGGTTGCACTCAATCACTCTAAAGTCTAACTCACCTCTGTCGTCACTTGGGGTGAAGGTGAGTAGTCGTATAATGTCCTCCTCCAGGCCAAGGTTCTTCAAGACTTGTCTCGTTCGCCACAACAGGCCGATGCCGGCACCCACATCGGTAAATTGGGAGGCTGCCTCGTATAAGTCGACGCAGATATGAGATGATTTGGACAAGGCAAAAGCAAGGGTCAATCCGCCTATGCCTCCGCCGCTACTGAATCGCCTTATTAATAAGTAGTTTAAGACGGAAGACGTATGAGAAACGAACCAAATTGCGACTCGGAACTTGCTTGGTTTCACTGACATAATAGACGGAACAGGGAAAGGTTTCTGACACTACGGAGAGCGAGCATTTATCACCAAGGCAAGTAGCAGAGGAACACGCTGCTGTCCCACGTTGCAATCGCGTCACAGCTCCTCATGACGAGCATGAGCGCTGCGGTATGGAGACGAAGACACCGGAATGATGGGTTCCGCCAGTCTAGCCTAAGAACGGAGTGTAAAATATCACAAAAATGGACCCTTCGGCGCCCATGAGCCGCGAGATTTGGGTGTCCGTGAGAGGATATGGCATATATATGGATGAGGATAAAAGCGCGAGGCGCGTGGACGGACAGTGATAGCGAAGCCGGGATTGAGGCTTGCGATCAAACCACGAGGTCACGCCATGACGGCAACGTCCACGGGGCGGAAAGCACGACTGAACCTGTTTGTCCGAGTCGAGTCTCGGAACGCCACCGCGATCAATGTGACGCGTTGACTCGGACGCACGGGACACGAGATCATGACACACACGAGGATAGACATCGGCCAAGTCAGGGGACTTTTACTTGCATCCGTCAACCACATCACACCTGTAGACAACATTGGTTGAAGTGGGCTCCATGTTCCGTGCACCTGTCGTAAAAGCACATTCCATCTTCAAGGGTTGGCCGTGTTGTGGCTTCGTTCGCCGTGCTTGAGCTTAGGAGGTCTTCATGCCAACGGTGGCTATCATGATGAACAGTAATGGCAGCGGGACCTTCTCGGGCGTGAGAGGGGGCCCTAAGATATGCAACAAGTCTTGCAAAAGGCTACAGAAGGCCATGAGGTGGTTGAACAGAAGTCGGGGCGAGGACTGATCAAGACAATGACGTGGCGGCAACAAGAGAGGATGGCGACACGGAAGATGGCAATGGGGAGGCAACAGAAAGTACGGCAACGATGGACACTGAGACACTCCCCCTCACACAGAACAGGGCTTGACTGTGACGGGTGGAGCTGAGGACGAGACGACTAGGTAGTGACATAGACGTTGACTGGTGAAGATTACGATTGCCATTGAAACTGCGGTGCGGCGGTGATCATGAAATGGTTTGGCGGCGGTGATCTGAGGATTGTTTGACTGCGGTGGTCATTGACTGTGCCTGATTCGTGGCTGCGCTTGTTCTCCACCCGTCACAGTCAAGCCCTGTTCTGTGTGAGGGGGAGTGTCTCAGTGTCCATCGTTGCCATACTTTCTGTTGCCTCCCCATTGCCATCTTCCGTGTCGCCATCCTCTCTTGTTGCCACCACGTCATTGTCTTGATCAGTCCTCGCCCCGACTTCTGTTCAACCACCTCATGGCCTTCTGTAGCCTTTTCTCTTCCCTTTCATCCACCGCCGTTGTCGCCACGTCATCGCCTCAACCTCTGACCATCTGTTGCTACGCCACGGCCTGTCTTGGACTTTGCCCCTACTTGCACTGTTCCATGTGAGGGGGAGTCTCTGTGCCAGTATACATACTCTTCTCACACCCATTCGTTTTCGATCCTATTGCCGTTCTTTTTCATCACATAGTTGTTGCTCTCGTTCACTAGCACCTTAGGCACTTCGCTTGCGTGCCGAGGGGGAGTATTGGACTTGCATCCGATAGTAACGTCACGCCGCTCGTTTTGGTATTGAAATTACCATAAAGATCATGTATAAATGACTGGGGTTTTCCCCCAAAAATAATATATTCTTCTTACCCTTGTACCACATCGTTACTACAGAGAGAGACGAGTGTGGCCGTGCCCGACGTCCCGTGACCACGTGGCTGTATGGCGTCACTGCCCCGTGACACTCGTCTCATCAAACCACCCCCACCATGTTTTGCTCTAAAGCTGCCAAGCAGCCTTCGAGAAAAGTATAATTGACTTGTTTGCTCAACTTCTTGTTCTTTCACAACATTCTGCTGAACATCTTCTTTCACTCCCCTTTACTGATGTAAAGCAATTGTGATTGCTGCAGGAGACATTGGACAGGAGTAAGTTTGGCATATTTCGGAGTTGGAGGCCATCTGGATGTGTATGTGTTTGAAATGCGACTCAAAAAAAAAGCGAGAGAGTGAAAGATTGAGCCTTGTTGAGGCCTTGAGGTGCCAGCCTGAGGCGCCCAACAAGTTTACTTAACTTATTACTAACAAGCGTAGACCCGTGCTTCGTACGTCTATTCAGCATCGGGCCGGAGCGTTCGAGGTCCATGGGTGGTTGCAGCTTCTCATTCCAGTCCTGGAGAAATCAAAACAAAAATATATTGCAAAACATAATAGTGGCTAAGTTCAAGCTAGATGCATGGTCATCTGTGAATACACTCATCCTTCAGTTGCTACTACTAATGCTTCCTACAGGGCTCGACCGAGCACTGTCACGGTGGCACATCATCAGTACAGCCCGGAAGTGGGGGAGGGTGTGAACCCCGTTCTGTGACAGCCGCCCCACTATACAGGTTGGAACTACGTGGTCAGGCCCAGGTATCCTTGCATGCAACAGATGAGGTGGAAGTTGGTGCAGATAGACGGCCGGTAATCCTTCGGGTGTGAGGCATGGAAGTTCCGCCAGGCGGTGTCTTGTTCCGTACAGAGTAGCTTTGACCTGTCTTGTTGCATCACAGGGGACAATAAACTCCAATCCCAAAAACAAAACAAAAAGAACTGTATCCTTAGCACACATATCATTGAGCACACCCAAAAGTTAACTGCCACGGTTGACGCATGGATCTATGCAGTGGTAACAAGCTTCACGCTTTAGCCTCTCCGTCCTCTAGCCCGAAAAGGAAAAATTGCAAAATCGTTCGCCGTCCTCATTTAGGAATGGGTCCATTCCTCGCAATGATGGATAGTCATCCCCTTCAAAAGTTCCGCTCTTTTGGTTTTCTGGAAAATAAAATACGGCATAACTTTCGAGGATTCACCGTGTGACCCTAGTCAATGAGTCATCATGTCGCTTTTCCTGTTATACGATTGTGCCCTTTTTTTTTTTAGCTGACTCGGCTACAGCATATCCGAGCTACTCGCTGTTCCATTTCTTCTCTCATACCCAAAAATGGTTTTCCTTTCAATCAATCAATAAGGCAAATCAGGGCTAATCGGCTCCTGTATGTACATCGTATCCGTAGGCACGATCATATAAGGTTCCCAGGCTTCGAGAAGGCAACTACGTACATGATCTGTGCAAGGACAACAGACTACGATAAAAAGGAAAGACCGGCCACCTCACGTACCCCGCCGTACTCGTGAGCATGCGTCTCTTGACACTTCTCCCTGCAATTGGCCTGGTGGGCCAGGCTCTCTCCAGTCCCTTCTCATGCGACAGTGACCCGATGGAAACGACTCTTGCAGAGTTAGACGCGGAAGTCAGGGCTTACTTTAGCAAGTTGGGACCTGTAACAAGGAAGACTCTTCTCTATGACACCACGGGCCCAGAAGCCGGTGCAGATGTGAGCCAGGACTCCCACTGTGTACTCTCGGAACGCTTTGCGAGACTGACCGTTATTCTTGCTGTCCAAAACTCTAGGTTGGCGTGGTTGCTGACATCATCCCAGATCCTAACCATCCAGAGTTCTCGGTTTACTGGCTGCGCGACGCCTGCCTCGTCTACCATACCTGGCTCAACGAGCTCACTGTATTTGCTGATGAGAGCCTGCGACCGCAAATGGACGATGTGGTCCACGCTATTACGAGGACCCAGCAGGTGGTCAGCCTCGCTGGGAACATATTCACTGGTGGCATTGGAGAGGCTGTGTTCGATCTCAAGCTCAACAAACTTCTCGATCCCGAGGTTCGCATTGGTTCGCCTACCGCAGGTGTGTGACTTTTAATGTTTTGAGCGTGTCCTTCCTGTTCTGAGTACAGCGACAGATGGTCCACCTTTCCGCGCTGATGTCCTGCTCAAGTACGCGGAATGGTTGATCGAACCTGAACAGAAAAACGGCACATGGGTTCAGGACGTTCTGTGGCCCACAATCAACCTTGATCTGCAATGGATCTCTTCCCACTGGAATGAAAGCTCGTAAGAATATGATCAGATCGGGTCTCCATCGTCTGAATTGACTCGGTTGGGCTTTAGGTGGGATCTTTGGCGGCCACCGGTTTGGGGCGGCTCTTATTGGACCGCGTCCTTGCAGTACCGTGCGCTTCGTGGCGGTGCTCGCTTGGGACGTGACATCGGTCGTGACAATGACGTTGCCGAGTACGACGCGCACGCGTCCATGATCCTCGATTACATGCAGGTGAGCAGTGAACTTGGGACATATGTTCGGGGGCTCGCTACTTACCAACGCAAAAACCGCATCTTCAAGACGTTCTGGAACGAGGAGGAAGGATTCATGTCGGAGACCACGATCACGGATGTCAAGAAGGGCCGCTCGGGTTACGGTTCCGCACCACTCACTGTCTCTGTTTACAATTTCGACCCGTCGCTCGGCTGCGATGATGCGACGTTCCAGCCATGCTCTCCCCGCGCGCTTTCCAGTTTGAAAGTTGTCGGGGATCGCTTCAAGAAGGTCTTCCCGATCAGCAAAAACTTCCCAAAGGACCGGCCTCCGTACTACGGATTCTTCACCGAAGATGAATTCATGGGAGGTCACGTAAGTCTTCAGAATTATCTGCAGCGGGCAAAGCTGAATAAGTTACCTTCACAGCCCCAATTCTCCGCTTCCTTCAACGCGGCTGAACAACTGTACTACGCGCTCACCACGTGGGATATGATTGGCTACATCGACGTGACGCCTGTATCACTCAAGTTTTGGCAGCAGCTCGATAGCCGTGTCGAAGTCAAGCGCTACCAAAAGGGCACTCCGGAACACAGACTCCTGATTCGTAGCGCACGCTATTGGGCGAACAAGATAGTGATGCAGCTCGCCAGGGCGACCCCCGAAGATTTCGTCCTCGTCCAATGTATCGATAAGGTGACCGGTGCGCCGTACGGCCCCCGCGGTATGATTCGTAGCCTTGCGGCAGCTCGCGGCGTCATAAATGCGTGGATTGGACTCAAGCCTCCCAACTGGGGTCACAGCGTCCAGGCTCATTCGAATGGGGCCGCATATGAACATATCCCGGTGCAGCTGCCACAGCGGGTGGCGCACACGGACAGTTATCATGACCGCCCGTCCCCAGATGTCGGAAACCAGGAATTCTTTGAGCCGGAGTAGTTTCGCTACCGCTATTTTGGCTATTGAGTGATTAAGGACTTGATATAGGGTACTAACGCCCCCCCCCTACCGGACCACCCCCCCCTTCCGGACCACTACAAATTTCTTGCCCATTTCTTGCTCAATCACCACAAAATTTCACCTACAGTATCTAGTACCATGTGTTATCATATTCCATAAATTTTTTTGGTAGAAATTGTAGTATGTGGTGAAATAAAAAACAGCATGTTCGTCACGCCTGCCTCTGTCGGAGTTTACAATATTTCCAAAACGGGATGCTGAGCGCTCGCAACAGCCAATCAGAGTCTGAAATACGGCGTGTGACATTGTGTGACTGGTCCGGAAGGGGGGAGTGGTCCGGTAGGGGGGGAGCGTTA
>QLPA01000233.1:0-22356 GCA_003313945.1 Lactifluus pinguis
GTTCTGATGACTCTGGATAAAGAGAAAACACCTCGTAGAGTTGTTGCATTCGTTGTTCCTAATGTCTTGCATGGAGCGAGTGGCGTGAGGCTTGAGCTCCGTAAGCGAGCATTGGTCGGAACGATTCCGAGTCCGTGATGGTGTGTGTCTGCCGCGAGCGGCGTCGATGTGAGCTAGTGGTGACTCTTGAATGTGATACGAGTTTGCACGCTCCCATGGCTGATTTATGTCACTGTCGGAGCATGGACAGGAGTCACGGGAGGGTGCTGGCAGGCAGGTGTTAGCGGGCAGGGATATCAACAGCCACGATAGAAATGAAGACATGGACAAACGGATGAGTCAGGGCAGGTGGGGAGGAGATGGGGATTGGGGCGGGCGTGGGCTAGTACTAGGTGGGCAGTAGTATCGTTCGTTCCCAGGCTTCGTGGCCATTCCCTACTCGTTCCTCCAGAACTTAGAGGAGGTGATGCCAACCACCGTTTTGACGGTGCGAGCCTCAGTAGCTGTGAGATCGCGTTGAGGAAAACCGAGAGCGAGGATGGGCAAAGACGAGGTTGGGTTAGGGTCGAGTAATGACTAAGCGAACCAACACGGCAGACTCCGCGGCTAACTGTCGTGCATCCGTGCATGCTATCACTCTGCCACACTGGCTTCAGAACATGATCGAGCTCATCCGAAGCAATCTTCAAGGTTATTTTCTCATGTTAGATTTTCTTGTTCACCGGATCCAGACCCGACACCTTCCTGAGTATCAGTATCGCGTCACATAATGCCGCTAACTGGGAGTCGCTAGCACTCAGCATTCAAAGAATTCGTGGAGGTTCGTGTTTCGCGTTTCATCACCTCCGTGCGCGTATGGAGTCATCCTTTTTTTTTTTTGGGTTTTGCCTGCAGTGATGTACGCGTCATCCGGATGCAAACCGCCTCGACATGAAGAACTTTGTGAACCCGCCAATCCCACGTCTCGCCCGGTACGAGCTGTTGCTCAAGGGCATGATGGAATCCAGTACCGAAGGTCACGAGGACCACGAGAGCAGTCCTCAGGTCATCGAAGTCATCAAATCGCTGCTCAAGGAAACGGAACCGGGCATCACGTCCGCGAATTCAGAAGGTCGAGTTGTGGCGGTACAATTCGAATTAGGTGTTCAAGCCTGGCGAGGTGGTGGTGAGTAGTCTGTCCTCCTTAATTCGCGCCAGCCGGGTGAGAAACTGTCTGTTGTAGGATATGGATTTGCTGGCCGAGAATCGGTCACTTATTTACACAGGAAAACTCCTACGTCAGCCGGATAACGGGTTTCGAACGGAGTGGATGGAACGAACTGTTTGTTCTGTTGTCCAACAATTACTGTAAGCCCAACAAAAAAGGGGGGAGAGACATGGCACTATGGTTGCTAATTGTGATTGCGGCACAGTGGTGATGACAAAGTTGAAAGAGAAGGTGTATGTGAGTAGACATGTGGACCCAAGTCGCACGAAGGGTACGATCGAGTGGGAGGGTACCGCAGAGCACGTCGCATGGCACCCTCCATACATCCTCATCTTCGACTCGCGCTTCATCGAAGTGCGACATGTTGAAACTGGACGACTGTGCCAGATTATTCCAGACCATGACCTACGATGCATTTGGGACGGGCGCGGGGCGTCATTACCACTCCCTGCGCCGGGCCCCAATGGAAGCTGGAAAGAGGCACCATCACAAGAGGCGCGGGTGCATGGCGTCATGCGTGCAGAAGAGAGGAATGAATTTGCTCCGAGTCAATGAACCTCCCTGCGTCACAGACACTGCACTCGTCTTTCCGTCACCTTACACTGATGGCTCACCATAAATCGCGAACCGAACAGACAGACGAGCTCCTACTATACATCCCCCTCCTTTCCCCCCTCTCCCCACCCTTAAACGAACTCTTCGTTGGTCTCGTTGGTCTCATTATGACATGTACTTGATTTGCGGCCTATACACGTATGTCAAGAAAGTACTAATGTGTGTGTCTTGATTGTGAATGGGATCAAACCGGGGAAATTGGCTCCACCAAGAAGTCCGTGTAGATGTCGCATTGGCACAATTTGGTGGCCACCACGACCGCGCCATCTTGAGCCAACTGGTTTGGGTCACGTGACTGAGATTGCCTGAAGAACGATAACACGAACATCTTCCCAAGACTCAAAAGACTTCGACACCTCTAATGAATTATAATCATAGATTCACTGGTGCTACCACTGCCGATAAATTTTGGGATGACATACATACGTAGTGTACCGAGTCTAGCTAGATGAACTAGGAACATGTACCGCAGTCCAATTCGATCCATTTACAAAGTTTGAGATATCAAGCTGGGTATAATCTCTGCCTGCAATCCAGTCGGCGTTAGACCTATTGAAATATGGCCGGTGAATCTGGGGAATCCATAAAAGAAGTTCTCCATTCTCCCCACACACCCAGCCATCATTATTGACCGAGAACTTGTGAATATCTTCCGTTCTCGGCTTTTCCGCATGAGTCTTGATCGTGCCATTTCCCAAGGCAGAGGCAGTGGATGGTGTTCCAAAATGCCACATGCGAATCGTGCAATCTAGTGAGGCCGAGGCGATCCGTTGTCCATCCGGCAAGAATGCAACACATTCGACTGCATCGGTGTGTCCAGTAAATGGACCAGCCACGATATCTCCTGTTGTAGCATCCCACACGCGAATCGTACAGTCTTGAGAGCCGGAGGCAATGTACTGCCCATCTGGTGAGAATGCAACAGAGTTCACCCAACTCGTATGTCCAGTAAATGGGCCGGCCACAAGTGCTCCTGTTGCGGCATTCCACACGCGAATCGTGCGATCAGCTGAGGCCGAGACGATGCGCCCCCCGGTCGGTGAGAATGCAACAGATCCGACCTCGCCTCTGTGCCCAATAAACAGCCCGGCTACGACCTCTCCTGTTCCTGTTGAATAAATGCCGCCTGAGAGTCTCGATGAAAGGAAAAGATAACAGAGCATTTGGCTCGACGTCGTTGCAAACGCGTAAGGTTACATGGACCCGTATCTAGGGTTATGTGCCTATGCTGACTAAGGTGGTCCGTGCGTCATGAGCTCGATACACGCGCTCGGCACTCCAACACACCCCCTCGAGCGAAATGACGCTCGGTCTCAGTATGCACCCCCTCAAAAATATAGATACCTGCACCCCCTGAATCCATCCATGAGTGAATTTGAGTGAGCGTGCGGTGATGATGTCGAATACGAAAAAGGGGTTGGGTGTCCGGGTTGCCTCGAGAATTCGGTGACCTGGCTTTTCGTGGCCATCTAGCGATTCTCCTGCCATCCTGCTCACCCTGTACCTGCCTTCTCTCTCCTAACAACTAATCCTGACCAGCCTCCTCCGGTGGAACCGCAATTCTTCCCGGCTCACGGTCGGATCACAAATGGGCCACTGACCTCAGGCTCTCTTGGCTCTGATCTCTGTCACTCCCCTCCATGCTGATCCTATCCCGCGGCTGATTGCACTGTCGAACTTGAGACTTGGCAGTACGCTGTGATGCCATGCGATGGTGAGGACTTTGTACCACTGTGCTTGCAACTTGCAAGTCTTTGATCATCGAGATTCTGGCGGATTACAATGACAGTGGTTGGCGGTGGTGAACGGGAGCCACCCGTGACGCGTTTGTGTTGAATAAATGCCGCCTGAGAGTCTCGATGAAAGGAAAAGATAACAGAGCGTTTGGCTCGACGTCGTTGCAAACGCGTAAGGTTACATGGACCCGTATCTAGGGTTATGTGCCTATGCTGACTAAGGTGGTCCGTGCGTCATGAGCTCGATACACGCGCTCGGCACTCCAACAGTTCCTGCATCCCACACACGAATTGTGCAATCTTCCGAGGCCGAGGCGATGCATCGCCCATCTGGTGAGAATACAGCAGAGTAAACCCTACCAGTATGTCCAGTAAATGGGCCCGCTACAACCTTTCCTGTTGCAGCATCCCACACGCGAACTGTGTGATCGAGCGAGCTCGAGGTGATACGCTGCCCGTTCGGTGAGAATACAACTGACCAGACGCGATCATTGTGTCCTATAAATGGGTCCACCACGAGCTCTCCCGATGTTGCATCCCACACACGAATCGTGTGATCGTTCGAGGCCGAAGCGACTCGCTGCCCGTCTGGTGAGAATGAAACACCAACAACCCAATCGGTGTGTCCAGTAAACGGGCCCGCTGTGACCTGTCCTGTCGTCGCATCCCAAATACAAATCGTGTGGTCTGCTGAGGCAGAGGCGATGCGCTGCCCGTCTGGCGAGAGCGCAATAGTAAAGACCGAATTGGCATGTCCAGTAAACGGACCTGCTACGGCCTCTCTTGTTGTGGCGTCCCACACACGAATCGTGCAATCAAACGAGGCCGAGGCGACGCGCTGTCCGTCCGGTGAGAGCGTAATGGAAAAGACTGAATCGGCGTGACCAGTAAATGGGCCCCCAATGATCTCTCCTGTTGCAGCATCCCACACACGAATTGTGCGATCGTGCGAGGCGGAGGTGATACGCCGCCCGTCGGGTGAGAATGCAACAGAATTGACTTCATTGCTGTGTCCACTAAAAGGGCCCGCCATGACCTCTCCTGTTGCGGAATTCCACACACGAATTGTGTGATCTCCCGAGGTCGAGGCAATGCGCTCCCCGTCCGGAGAAAATGCAACAGAGTAGACTGGTTCAGTGTGTCCGGTAAATGGGCTTGCTACGATCCCTCCAACCGCAGAATCCCACAAACGAATCGTGCGATCATCCGATGCTGAGGCGATGCGCTTCCCGTCCGGCGAGAATACAACACAGTTGACCTGAGCCGTGTGTCCAGTGAATGGGCCTGCTACAACCTCTCCTGTTGCAGCATTCCATATGCGGATCGTGCGATCGTCCGAGGCAGACGCGATGCGCTGCCCGTCTGTAGAGAACACAACAGATCTGACCCAATTACTATGTCCAATGAAGGGCCCCGCTGCGACATCTCCTGTTGCGGCATCCCACACACGAATCGTGTGATCTTTCGAGGCCGAGACAATCCGCTGTCCATCCGGCGAAAATGCAACAGAAAAGACCGTACCGGTGTGCTTAGCAAACGGGCCCGCTACAAGCTCCCCCGTCGTGGCGTCCCAAACGCGAATCGTACAATCTCGCGAGCCTGAGGCAATCCGCTGCCCATTTGGCGAGAATGCAACGGATTCGATCGGCCCGTCATGTGCTTGAATCACCATTTCCAATGCTGGCCAATGAGACAATTGCCCACGCTCCAAAGATAATGTGTGGGGAATAAGTGAAGGTAATGTTGGATAATGGGGGAAGAGGATGGTGCGAATGGCAGAGCAGATATATATATATGTGGGGCGCTTCTTGCTATTGCCATCCCGAAATACCGCACAAATGCGAATGCGTCGTTCGCCAATCCCAGGAGATTCTCCACATCCATTTGGGGCTGTTGTGATTTTACGCAATAGTCACTACATGTCATTTATAATTTATAGGATGTACCCACCTTCCGCTGCAACCACATCTTCAGAGATGCCATTGCTGGGGATGAAAGGCCCACACTGTTCTTGATGCTAAGCACTTCCAGCCAGAACAAAAACTTTGACTCGAACAGGGATCGCAACTTTATGAACAGATCTTGTTCGAAAGCAAGGTGTTCTAGATGATCGTCCCAAAAAATGCAGGCATACGATAAAGCAGGCGGAATGTGCTCGGCAATTCGAGATTCCAAATCTGGGACATCCCTGTTCGCGAGATATGACGACTCCAGTTTACAAATGTTGAACTTGAGGCTATAGAGCATTAAACCAAGACAGGAATGTGCCAACCGACGGTGCGCCTTGCCAAAGTCCACATGAAATGCCCCACTCTTCTCATCAGCTAGAAAGTCACGGAATGAAGTATGGAGAGGAACGATCGGCCGCGTTCCATCAGATGAAGTGACATTGCTCAGCACAGAGCCAAGATGACCGAGCATTTTGAGAACCTGATCTGAATCTTCAGGGTCGGGATCATCGGGATCATCTTTGGGCGCATGTCGACGCAGTGCAATCAGGGAACTGGTGGTAAGGGGCTCAATCGCAGCAAAAAGTTGTCCCATCACAGATCGAAATAGTGTCTGTGCTGCAGGCGGCTTGAAATATGCCTCGAGGACCTCTTCGTATAATTGGTCCAACGGATCTTGTCCATCGCGATCTCGAGAGTGTCCCAACAAGCGTTGTACGACCCTTTTCTCACTAAAGCCGAAACTAGCAGGGGGGTTGTTTATGAGTCCGCATGAAACAGAAGCCCACTGGAACAGGCCCTCCGCTGCCTTTGATAGTTCCACGCCATAGTCCTTGAAAGCGTCCGGATGGAGCGCGTCCCGAAAATACGCGAGAATATCGTGCTCCATTTTCGCAGCAAGTTTGTCATCATCCATGTAGAGGGTGTGGACAGATAGTGCTTCGGTGAATGCAGATTCGATGCCAACGTCCGGCCTTGATGTGATGAGAATACGAAATTTCGAAGGGAGGTCGAGAAGATGTTCAGCAAGGAAGGTGTGTAATCCTTTGGTGCCACTCGCATCTCCACTCTCGTCCAATCCATCGATTACAATAAGGATCGGATCACGAATTTGTAGATCCTTAAGCGGTTCGAGGATGAGTCGTTCAAAAAGAGTACGACGGTCTCGGGTACCACGGAGCGACAGCTGAGCCTTAAGGACCCTTCCGAGGGCGAATTTGAACGCAGGATAGCTGTTGGAGAGATCACAGGCAAGTGTCGTAAAAAGTTGGTATGACTCGTCCTTGGATCCTTCCGAACGAACGAAGGCGAAGTAAGATCCGAGACACTTGTGCTCGAAATGGCGTGCGACTTCATGAGCTATTGAGGACTTTCCAGTGCCTGCTTGGCCGAAGAGCACGAGCCCACGTTCGGATTCAGGACTCTCGACCCACTTGAAGATATGATCCAAGAAATCTTCGCGTGTTCCAAGAAGACACCGTTTCTCATCGCCGAATCGCCAGCCTCCCTTATAAGGCAATTCCCTGATTATCGAACCGAATTCTGTGTGCCCTTCGTCAGATGATGATCTCGTGGCCATCAAAATGACGCACCGGCCTCTAATGCTTGGTTTGACATTGCTTTAAGCTAGATTCGCGCCATTGAGTCGAGCCACTCCTGGTTGTTTGGGATAATATTACTCACATCGTCCTGTATTCGAAGCACAGTAACCTCCGTCGTGACAGCAGCACGCGCAAGAAAATCGTCTCGGAGTCGGATCAGGATGGTGCGGTATTGTGTGACTTTCCCGTCAACTTGACCACGGATATTCCTCCAAGTCCGCTTCCCTGCAAATCGTATGTTAATAATAATAATAATAACTAAACAGGGCTCAGAACAACGTACCGACTCGCACATCCTTCGCATACGATTCAATAAATTTGCTAATTTCCGAGACCCGTTCCAGCATGTCCTCAAGGATTTTCGCTTGAACAGACTCCGGCTTCATCCTCCTCAAAGTGTCCGCATCATTTGCAAACGTAAACGCATTGGATATGGCTTCAAATAGTGATCGGACATTGTCGTCACGCTGAAACTGCTGTAACAAAGTCTAGAAACGAAGAGACAAAAAATAATGAACGCCCCGCATCCTCCGACAAGGCAAGGTAACGCACCTCGGGAATCTTTGAGAGCAGACTCCATGCTAGACTTGCGTAGGGATGCAGCTGGAGTACGGAAGTTAACTCGGCCAAGAAACGGCAAAATAGCTTTAGGCATACTGATGCGACCGGACTGACAGCATCCATCACCTGCTTGATGACCCCAACGGCCATGCCCCATGATTCCATCGTATTGACAGCCTCCTCAGCGCGACGGAGAGCGATGCCTGGCATCTCCGTCTGGCTGTCCGATACCGGTTGCAAAGAAGTTCCGCTCTCAATGGGAAGGTCACCGGTCCCGGATAAAGGAAGTGGAGGAGCGGTGACCACCGTTGGTTGCATGGATTCATCGTTGTCTTGAATAGTACGAGACGCGGCATTTCCTTCAACGACCGGCGGGCTGTCCAAATCGATCGCTGTGTTGTTCACGATGTTGACCGGAGCAGTCAGGGAGGGACTCGCATTTGGTGAGACGGTGATCTTCAAGAAGAGTGTGACCGGCTCCATTGAATGACCGCCATCGTGGCTCAAAATAATTTCAAGTTCTACAACGTGCTGAGTCTTATGAATGTGAGTAAGAACCCAACAAGACGAACCATGTTGAGGTTCACAGAGTATCTCGTGCCTTCCAACAAGGATGTCTTTCCGCGAGGTCCTTTTCGCATAAAGAGATGCAGTAATGCGGGAGAGTGATAGTATGGCGCTGCAAGAGACTCGATTGTAAAAACAAATTCAAAAAAATATAGATTTCGTACAAGTTGTCTACAACCTCGTTCCATTCCACGCGCTGTCCCACGCTTCGAACAGGTCGTGTCTGCCATTTTCTCGCCTCATTGTTTACAGTGACGTAAAACCGTCTCTTCTTCCCAAAGACGGTCTTGAGACGAGGAAGATTGTGCGCCCTAAGTACTGGCGGGAAACGGGCTTACTGTAGGACACATCTCAGTGGCATCACTGATATACGTACCAGTCACCTCGAGAGGGAGAAATCTTTGTTGAGTTTCGATGAGCTGAGCACTGGTCAAAGGCAATTATGTGAGCAAAAATGACAATTAAATGAAAGTGACTGAGGTACCCTATTTCGGGTATTTGAGGACCTTGGCTGTACTAATGATTAATATTGAGCGAGAAGGAATGTAATAGACTTTGGCATACGAATCTGATTGTGCAAGAGACATGGTAGTCGAGGCGAGAGGTTGAGGAAACAACGTGCCGTCCGCGTGTCGACAAGGTACTTCCTAATTGACGGGTTGACACCTTCCAAAAGACGTTTGGCGTTGCAGCGGCGCGGCGATCCCCATCGAGCTTGACACAGACTTAGCACGTGATGGCCTTGGAATGGCCAGTTGGACAGCCTGGTCAGAGAGGGAAAACGTGAACAGTGTTGTGGTTGTTATAGCTGTCGCACGTCCGCTCTAGACTATCCATCAGCAAAATAAAAAGTTACTAGAGCGACCTAGAGAAGCCCTTCTAGTCACTCTAGCACTCTCGTTTTCGTGCTAGACCTAGAAAACTTGCCATGCTCTAGTCAGCAAAACTAGACCTAGGTGATGCCAGTTTTTTGTCTAGGTCTAGTTTCTCGTCTAGATCTAGTTTCTTGTCTAGATCTAGTTTCTCGTTTAGACCTAGTTTCTCATATAATTCTAGTTTCTCGACCGTTTCTAGTTTCTCTCAACCATTTCTAGTTTCTCTCGACCATCTAGTTTCTCAACCATTTCTAGTTTCTCGACTATTTCTAGTTTCTCGACTATTTCTAGTTTCACGACAGTTTCTAGTTTCACGACGTTTTCTAGTTTCTTACTTTCTCGCTTAGATCATATACGTGACACATAGATTGTCCTATTCAGGAACTGTATCTAGATCCTAATCTAGATTCTAAGTGTAGCGCTAAGAGACGAGTAAATCAAATTGTTCTACTGATATGGTCCATTCCAAATTTCCGAGCTATTGCCTGACGCTGTTGAAGCGGCTCAGGCTGTACGCGAGGTGAATCTGATTAACAGAGTGTTTGAGTACAGGATCACACAAAAAAAGAAAAGACATACCAATCCAGTTCGATGCAAGAGCGAGGATCAGCCACGCGTTTGCTACTATTGCCTTCATCGAGAGCCCCCTTTCCTCTCAGCTCAACAGCCGGGATGAAGGCATACGCGTAGTGAGTGACGTCCTCCCACTGACTTCTGTTGAGCCTTTCGGTGCTCTCGACCCACTTGCGAGTCTTCGCCCCCCACGGATTGTCAGTGAAGCCAGACACGGTACCCTTTCCATTGCCTCCTTGGCTTGTCAGGGGGTCGCTCGGTGACGTTGGCGATTTGGCATCATCCTCGTCTGAGTCAGCCATGAACATGGAGAGACCACGCTCGACCTGCAACTTTGGATAAGTACTAGTGAAGTAAATAAAAAAATGTTGTTACCGCTGCAGTTGCAAGTGCAAGCGCTCCGAAATGCATAGGGGGTTCTTGTAGTTCCTGTAACTTCAGTTGTAACCTCCGAATGTGTGTGGCATAAACCTTGGCAATGAGATCGGAGCAAAATGCGCCATGTGCACTCTGCGGACTATGTCAGGTACTGTACCACACATTTTTGAGACTTACCTTTGCATCTGGGTTTCTATAAACGAATCTGAGTTTATCCAATGCTGTCTCAACATACTCCGCGCAAGCCTCTGCATCCGCGAATGTGACCGGGTCCTCGAGCCATATATCCGCGACGGCGCGGTACCCACTTTTCCCCATGTCGCTGCGCCAATTGTTAAGCGCGCTCTCGACCTGGAAGCAGTTAGTCCCATGTCCCCACTGTCTAATCGGATCATAGAATGTACCACGGCCATGATGATACCTAGTTTCGTATCGTCGAGGGCCACATCTGGGAATGTGGATGTCCAGATATCCTCCGCTGGTTCTTGGATCATGCTATTTGTGCTGAATGGATCGATTTGCGTGCCAGCCCAGCTCAACAGAGCAGGGATGAATGTCTTACGCCACTTCTCCATGTTTTTGTTGGACTCGGCTGGACTCGCTGCTGGAGGGAAAGGGAGGTCAGACATTGTGGGCCTTGTCCTTCTCGGACACTTCGATGCCTCAAGCTTGCTATCGCTCTCTGCGGCACTTGTACCTCTAGCGAGTACAATTCCCATCTATTTCTGTGATTATCAACCCGAATCTACGCGTTTGAATCTGGACATACCTGTGCTGTGGCACGCGCTCCAATGTTGCCGCTGAGCGCAGCACCACTCTTAGCTGCTCTAGAAACTTGATCCAGTCGCGATCTGCGACGCTCGAGTACACTTTCGGGCTCTTCATTGTGAAAATCGCTCGTGACTGCAGTAGAGCCTGAGATATCCAGCTCAAGATCTGGGGTTGCAGCTCGGCTATCACGATGTTCGGGCGTGTCAGTGGGTCGCATCCAAGTCTGACTCAGCTGGGATGCTAAATGGTTCAAATGGGACTGTAAGCCATTAACTCGGAGAGAGGAGGGGGCGAGAATTACCTGAGCTCGTGTTTACCCTCTTCCTCCAATCACATAGCAAGCCGCTTGGTTCTACTACCACCTTTGCACGCTTGATTTGATCACTGGCACTAGTAATGGTGGTGAACCTAATGCCAGTTTAGGTGATGTCTATGACTTACCTGCCAGTGGACTGTGTCTTCAGTTTTCGTTTGACAGGGTTGCGGGGCTGAGTTGGCGGTGGAGGTGAGGACGTTCGAGCCACGGCCAATGAACTTCGTTTGACAGGGTTGCGGGGCTGAGTTGGCGGTGGAGGTGAGGGCGATTGAGTCACGGCCAATGAACTTGGCTCATCCCTCCCCCTCCAAATTGCTGTCAGTTGGGTTTGAGCTCAGGGACAGATGCGTGACCTACTCAGATATGTGTCTGTATATGGCGCGGGGCTTCGGCCGAGGTGACTGGCGGGCATTCAAGTTACCTATTTCAGCTCGGAGGTTTGCCTAAACCGTGACAGTCCAATCAGTGAAGTGACCTAAATGTACACGAGGGGGCACGAGGCAAACCTTATCTTTGTTTTTTTTCCCATCATCGACGTCTCCCCCATCCTCCTTATCACTTCCATTGTCCTCGTATACTCCCATGTCGTTGCCATTGCCTTGGCTAGCTGTGGAGTTTTTACCCTCGCTGCTCGACACATCGATTATCGATTCCTCGGCATCTGTGAAAGATGCGGGTGACACAGTCGATATCTCGTCACCGTATACCTCAAAACCCGCAATTTTTCTACTAGAGCCAAGGCTGCTACTGATACTATTCCCAATGTCAGTGAAGCTACATTTAAGGTGAGTCGCGTTACATACTCATATTGTTCATCGATAGGCTCGACCTCATTTAGCTGAGCCGCATAGGCAACTTCCGACGTGAATTTCTCCGTTGTTTGTCCGCGACTTGGACGCAAGTCGGGCCTAGCTGAGTGCTTTTGTTTTTCCCTGGAGTCTCGTTCGACTATGTCTTCGAATTCCACAATGCGCCTGGCGTTGGCATGGTGAGTGGCAGCTGCACTCTCAGCAGCAGCAGCCGCGTCTGCCTTTTCCAACGTCTTCTCTTCTGCGACCTGCTGAGCGGTATGATGTTTTTTCTGGTGCTCAAGAACAACACGTCCTGGGTGCGTGTGTGCATTTTTCCTCCGTGTAGTGATTGGCATAATTTCCAAGAGAGTAGGAGCGTGGTAGGTGTTTGTCAGGTAGGTATTCAGTACACGCTGAAGTTCGAACTATTTAGGGATGCTATTGCACAGTCTTCTCCAAGGTCGCCGCAACTTGCACTAGTCCCGATGGCATTTGCTGCCGCAGTCTTCTCCAAGGTCGCCGCAACTTGCACTAGTCCCGATGGCATTTGCTGCCACTGAATTCTGGTGAGTTACCTGAGTCCAAGTCATGCTCGCACGTCGGACTCATCACTTTCGTCTCTGACATTCCCTGCAGCCTGAGCCTCCTTCACTTTCCTTTCTGAAATTCCCTGCAGCCTGAGCCTCTTTTTTTCTATCTCATTGCCCATGTCCGAGTCACTCTTGTTCCCATCTTCAAGTTGTGCACTTGCAGACGCGTCCACCCCGTACTATGCCGGTTCTTTGATCACTGTTTACTCCCATCTTAATCGGTGAACATATATCCCAGGCCATAACTGTGTCCCTTGTTGCGCCCCGGCCCTCTGGCATGTACCTTTATCTGGCTCTTATTTCATTCAGTCTGCTCCTTCTTGGCTGTCTAGTCATTCACTAGCCGCTGGTTTGTACCTGTTCACATCGTTGCTTTTCATTTGCTATCGGTGCGTGCCTATTGCCGGTTTTTTCTATTCATTAGCCAACAGTGCAAAACACTCTCTAGGTTTTTTTTTTAATTTGCGAACCACTGGTGCATGCCTATCTCCAATGCCTTCATTCAATCGTCCAGCAGTTTTCTCCTTTCCTTCTCTGGCTGTTATTTACTCATCACTTGTGCGTACCTTTTCTATTCATTTGCCACCGGTGTGTACCTTTCTCCGGTTGCCTTGCCATTCGCTCAATTCTTCTCACATTCATTTCTTGTGCATTTGTCTTTTTTGGGTCTGTACCCGTCAACCAACCCTTCTGACTCGTTTTAAGTTTTCTCAGACCTTCTGACAAGTGTACAGGTGTCCCTCGCGTTGCTACTTGTCGTCCTTCAAACTCGCTATGTCGTTGTCATACAGGCTCCCTTGTTTGTATCCCGGGTGTCCCCTCACCTTCAAGAGTCAACATGGTCGTACATATCACATCCGTAACGCCCATGTAAACTCCAATGCCCAATCCGAGTTGAATCTAGGACCAGATTTATCCGAGTCCCCCCCCACTGGCAACCTCACACAACAGCCAAAACAACGTCGCGGCCGACGGATTGAACATCCCTATCTAACTGGTAAGTCTTTGTTGCATATCTGAGTCTATATGTACATACTGACGTTCCCTCAACAAGGCCTTCCCTGTGATGCTGATGGGAAATTCCTTCCACCTGGCACTCAGCCAACACCACGAGCGAACGCGACACCGGACGACTGGAGCCCCTTTGAGAGTGAGGTCCAGTTCCTCGTAGCAGATCTCTTGTACCGCCGCGTTGAGATGTCCGCATCCAATATTGACACGTTAATGGAGTTGTGGGCGACGTCTATGGGTGTTTTCGGGGCATCGGGGCCATTTCGGACCCACCGGCATATGCATACGGTCATCAATTCAGCATCTCTTGGCGACACCCCATGGCAGTGCCTTGTGACTGGATTCTCGGAGGACATCTCTAGGGACGCCCCTACCTGGAAACAGACGGCCTACGAAGTTTGGTATCGCAATCCCGACCAAGTTGTATCCCTTATGCTAGACAACCCCGACTTCAGTGGACAATTTGATGTGTGTCCATACATCGAGCTAGACATGAATGACAAGTGTCGTTGGGCCAATGTCATGTCAGCAAACATTGCTTGGAATCATTGTGTAAGTACTCGCTTCTGCATTCATTCATTGCTTGTACTATATACTGATATATCTTTGCTTCATAAAGGATGCCATTGCTGTTTCCCTCACGGATACACATGGGGCAATGTACTGTCCCATCATTTTGGGCAGCGACAAGACTACCGTCTCGGTCGCCACAGGGCATGTGGAGTATCACCCTATGTACCTGTCAATCGGGAACTTACACAATAGCGCGAGACGTGCTCACCGCAACGCTGTAATACCAATAGCGTTCCTAGCTATCCCAAAGGGTGAGTCATCGTCATGGCAATCAGGGAATGATTAATATGTGAATATGATTCAGGTGACTGTAGATACGATGACGACCCTGAGTTTCGCAAGTTCAAACGGCAGTTGTTCCACGTGTCGATATCAGCCATCCTCCAGACACTTCGACCTGGGATGACAAGTCCGGTCATCCGGCGATGCCCAGATGGCCATTACCGGCGGGTCATCTATGACCTCGTGGCCTTCATCGCGGACTACCCAGAGCAAGTTATGTTAACGGGTATTGTACAGGGTTGGTGCCCCAAGTAAGTAACTTAGTTTGGCTTGGCAGATTAACACTGATCGTATGTCAGGTGCGCTGCATCACCAAAGGACTTGAACACAGTTTCAAGACCACGAACAACGGCACTAACAGATCAACTCGTTCACATTCTGGATTCGAAGACGCTTTGGGATCGGTATGGGATCGATGATGACATCATTGTAAGTCCGAGAGTCCCACCATCTATTTGTTACTGACAGATATTATACTAGCCTTTCACGGCAGACTTTCTGCGTGCCGACATTCACGAAATGATCTCGCCCGATCTTTTACATCAAGTCATTAAAGGGGCATTCAAGGACCATCTTGTGACATGGGTTTGTAACTACCTTACACTCATGAATACTGAAAGTCAGGGAAATGCGATTCTTGATGATATCGATCGCCGGTGTGTCTCGAATCTTCGCTTTAGTATCAAGCTCACATTCTAAAGCAGAATTGCCGCTGTGCCACCATTCCCGGGCCTCCGCCGCTTCCCCCATGGCCGCCGCTTCAAACAATGGACGGGGGACGACTCGAAGGCACTGATGAAGGTACGTATACACTGGTGGTAATGCAATTCGTGTGACTTACCATTAAGACAGGTTTATCTGCCCGCGATCGTTGGATATGTGCCAGACGACATGGTGATGTGTATTTCGGCTTTCCTCAACACCTGCTACATCGCCCGCCGCCAGGACTTAGACGAGGACTCCTTAAAGAAATTTGACACGTCCTTTTCAACGTACCTTCGACTGCGCGAAATATTTCACACTACCGGTGTCCGACCAACTGGCTTCTCCCTTCCGCGTCAGCACGTGTTGACTCACTACCACTCCCTCATTCAAGATTTTGGTGCACCGGCTGGCCTCTGTTCGTCTATCACCGAGTCGTGACACATCACTGCTGTCAAGAAGCCATGGCGGCGTTCCAATCGTTTCAAAGCTCTCGGACAAATGCTCAGAGTAAATGAACGCCTCGACAAGCTCTCAGCAATACATTCTGACTTTGTTGCTCGTGGGATGATGCCAGCTGGTCATCGCCCTCCTGCGGGCACTTCATTCGTTCACTGTAATCTTGATGAAAACCCACCTACGAACGGCAATCAGGATGAAAGCGATGACGAGGATGAGGGACCTGTAGATGGCAGCGTGCTTGGCCATGTTGTCCTTGCACGCTCGCGTAGTAAGTATTACTCTTTGTTATCTATATCACGGCGGCTTGGGAACTAACTTTTTGCTCATTCTAGGGATTGACTATCTGCGGGATTTTCAAGGGCTTGCGGCCCAGATAAATGAACCCGACCTCCCTATCTTGATGGAAGGATTTCTCGCTGATCAGCTCCACCTGAGTGGAGAGATTATGCCGCTAATCACATCTAAAGTGAGTGTGTTTCACTCCGCTACTGCAACATTCTTCGCTCCGAGCGATCCCAGTGGCATCCGCGGCATGCGACGCGAGCGCATACGATCAACACCATCATGGCGAGGACAGGCGCCAAGGCGCGATTGCGTTTTTGTGACTGAGGACGATGAGAAGCCAGGTGTACGAGGACTTAACATTGGACGTGTTAAACTCTTTTTTTCATTCCTATATGATGGTACAGAGTATCCATGTGCATTACTTGAGTGGTTCACAAGAGTAGGACTTGACCAAGTGACTGGGATGTGGATAGTGCGTCCCGATTTCATCCGCGCTGGCAATGAACGCTATAAATCAGTTGTTCATCTCGATGCGTTGTTGCGTGCGGCTCATCTTATTCCCGTTTACGGTAGTGAACGTTTACCATTAGAAATAGACGCCATAGTCTCGCTTGACACGTTTAGGGCATATTATGTGAACAAATATATAGATCATCATGCACATGAAATCGCTTTCTAATTTTACTTTATGAACTAGAATTACATACAAATACTAGAACTAATTTAAATACTAGTTGTGTCTAGAAACATGATAAAATTGTAGGATGACTAGGAAGTGGCTGGCCGTGACTAGGGGTTACTAGAGTGAGCACATACCAAACTAGAGCGAACACATACCAAACTAGATCTAGTTCAAATACTAGTTGTGCCTAGAGACTCAATTAAATTGTAGGACGACCTAGGAGTGGCTAGAGGTGACTAGGCGTCACTAGCGCTAGCGCCCTAGGTTGCTCTAGCAGCTCTAGTCACTTCTAGTCGCTCTAGCAAGTTTACATTTTGCTGATGTCCACGCCAGTGAGTCATATCATAATTGACTCTGAGTTATCATAAAACTGAAAATCACCGACTTCGGGCGTCGATCATCATGAGACTGTCCACTTCTTGCGTCTCTCAACACTAATACAGTGGGACGAGCATGGTGCATTCTCCCCCGTCCGCAAGATAGACGCACGCTAGATGCTTCATCCTCAAAAAGGTATGGCGTGAAGACCATTGGGAGATCGCCCTGCTGTGCTTGGGCAGTTGCTTTCTAGGAGGCAGGCATTTGGATACTTGTAAGGCTTCCTAGCGAGTAGACTCGAGCGTAGGCAGCCTGTGTAGTAGATTAGATAAATGATGAGGACTTTAAAACGTTTCCGAAGGCACAACACAATCAGAACCAGCTGAATCTGCGGTTTATTGTGTATGCTATGTAGGAAAGTAAGTCTGCCTCCCATCAGGGAAGGCAGGCGATATAAGTACACGAAATACTACCCTAGATCTATAGTAAATACAGTCCGATCTTGCTGCGATCCTCCTGATCGTTTCATATCACGCTTGCCTGTGATTTCTCTCGTGATCGCATGGTTTCCATGCTCCTCAGAGTTTCAGGGTGGTCAATATATTTAAATTGCAGTGCGCCCCGTCGGGGTGTACTGCCAGACATAATGTGCAACGCCTCGGAGGAGTAGCGTTGCCCAATCTCACGTTATCTAGGCGGACCGGGCCGCCAGTGTCGTTGACGCGAGATGCAGGGGTGGTCCTCGGATCGAACCGCCCGTACCGCTGGCGCGTCAACCCATAAGACGCTAGTCTTTTGGTCCTCGTTTCATGTTTGTGTAAATTAGCAATATATTATTCTTTATGCACTTTTTATTTATTGTGTGCACATGATTTGGTGGCCGAGGACTCTAGCGGTCTCGCGTTTTCGCGTTATCTTTGGCTCGAGCCCGGTGTGAGCTCGAGCCGGTCCGGGATGCCGCTCGCGCCTGGCACTTTGAGAAGTCGCGCGGTGTGTGGCCTCGTGCCAGCCTGTTTAATATAGATTACTTAGGATCTACGATCCTAAGCAGTAGACTATCTTTTTAATCTTAGTGCTTCACGCAGCCGTATGTGGGTAGCATGAAGGATGTTCTTTATTCATGGTAAGGCGTCTACTTAGGCCGCCTTACACTCTCCCCCACAAGAACAAGCCCGCGGGAGAATTTGATCTGGCCGGATTCAGTACAGGCCAATAGCGTGTCGAAGTTGCCGATGGTAGTACATCGGCGTAGTTCGTGAGTGCGTTTACACGCGGTAATGGGTACATAGATTAGATGGGGGCATGTGGTACAAGTACATCTCTCGAGACAGGGCGATCTAATCCTGATCGCTCTATCCCAGGCCCATTCTGGTGTCTTCGTCACCCCATCCCAGGGGATCGGAGACTTCTTCTTCTTCTTCTGGGTGTACGAACCCGTCCCATTCCTGGGGATCGGAGACCTCTTCTCCTTCTGGGTGTGCAAAGTGAGTTTGCGCGAAATCAGGCGGGGTCATTGTCCCCGCGACGTGTGCCATTTGTCCTAGCGGAGTGCCTCGTGACTTCCGGACCTCCCGGGACTGTTCAAGTGCCGGGTTATAATTGCCTGGGGCGTCTGCATGGACTGAGTTCAGTACGAATGCAGGATTATCTGCAATGGCCTGGCGTGCCAAGTCCCTTGCTTGCCTCAGGATCCGCGTGTGCGGGCTGTTAGAGTGCTCTGCCAGTTCCATCTCGATGAACGCGGTGGCCCAGGGGCGCCATTGCTCCGCCTCATCCGGCGTGACTCCGCTCCAAGCCAGGAACCTGGCCATTGATTCAATGTTCAGTCTGGCCACGTTGCCGAAGTTCGCCTCCGTGTAAGGAGAGGAGCGGCGGGCCTGATGTATGGGCAACTGCAGTTGGGCTATTAGTTGGCCATACCGTTGCGGTACGCCTAGTAGAGCCGCGGCCGCCTTCAGGAAGTTTCTCCGGAGGGGGCCATTGCGCCTGGTGGATCCATTGACCTTCGGGGGAAGGAAGGCTAAGATCGCGCGGTTGCCATCGATGTGGGCATTCTGGTACCCCAGTCCGACCAGGGGGATGCCTAAGTAGCGGAAGTGAGCATCCGCAGATTGTCTTGTGCGTAGCCAGCGTCTCCATATCGCCGAAGGCGCGGCAGGGGGTGGTTCCGGACGGTCATCCTGGGGGCTGGCTTCTTGTAGGGCGTTCCATTGATCAAGAGCATGGCTGTGGAGTGCGCCGCGCAATTCCAGTGGGGTGAAGCGGATGCGTTCCGCGTATCCTCGTGCGTACCCGATCTTAGCGGGTGTGTTGAAGAGTTCGTCCACTTCTCTTTGTGTTCGTGGATCTTTATCAGGTGATATGAGTACACTGTTCCTCCCCCCCAAGACGAGGCCCAGGAGGGGAATTCCGCCGCCAATAGCGCGCGCGGCGATGGCTTCCGCGGAGTAGAATCTCCCGGATCGGACCAGGGATGTCTGGAAGTCCGGTGCACCGTCGGAGGTGAAGGAACCGGTGGCGAACACGTAGCGAGGGTGTGCGCCGAATATTAGTTCGCCATCCTCGACGGGGACGTCGCCATCGGGCGCATGCAGTGAGTTGTCCAGTCGGCAGTATATGACCGGAATCAGCGCGGGAAATCCGAGCTGTGGATATGCTGGAGCAGGTTCCGGAGTTAAGGCATCCGTGAAGACATCGACCAGAGCAACCGGGGGTTCATCGAGTTGAATCCGCGACAGCAGCGGAGGCGCAGACGCGGGGCGGGAGTACGCGTATTCTTCGGATAAGGTGTCCGAGTGCGCTGTAGGGCACGGCGAGTATTCCTGCCTGGGCACTTTACGTGGCCGATCCTCCTGGAGGACGGCCAATTGCTCAGATAGCTCGGCGATTTGAGCGTCCTTCTGCTGAAGCGTCAATTGCGCCTCTTCCTGTTTCCTGACATAGTCGTCCATCAGGCTGGAAAGAGCGGTCACTTGGTCATTTAGTGCCGCATTGTTTGCGAGGAGTGAGTCTCACTGGCCGGATTGAGTGCCAGCCATGGCAGCGTCGCGCTCACGCTCCGCATCCCGGAGGGACGGTTCCTGAATGTAGGCATGCTCCATATAGTGTAATGCCCACGGGGTGCAGACGTCGCAAGTGTGCGGCTCGTGAGCAACAAAGCGGAACATCTGATTGTAGCACCAGTTCGGTGCGGGGTATGGGGCCGCCATCGGGCACGATCAATGAACAGCGGCGCCGCAGAGATTAGCTAGGACGTGCGAGTCCAGTGTCTTAGGTTCCCGCAGGGTCAAATCACCATTCCTGCGGGGATTCCGATCTAAAATATACGCAACGTCGCAGTGGTGCGTGTTATCTCATCTGCTAGATCAACCCCATTTCAGTGCGGGGTAAGCGAATCAATTAATTTCGCGATAGCCGAGGCAATCGCGTCGGTAGGCGTAGAGTGATCGGCTACCGTCCCCGATCATCTGCATCAGTTATCATTAGATTTATGGCGATGGAGATCTCGTGGATCTTCTACGCCCATCAACTCTAGATAAACGTCGAGTGCTTGCAGATCTTTGCACTCTTTGTAAGGTTCCCAAGTAGTGTCGCCCAGATTCCAACGGATCCGGAATGACAACTTATTCTTATCCCAAGAGTGGGCCAAGATCTCGTCAACAACCCATTCCTGATCATTGGGCGTGCCGAAATCGTAGAAGGGGTGTGCTTCCCGATGTGGGAACAGCGCATCATCGTTAGCTATGTGAGCACGCAATCTACTCCGATGAAATCGGTTGTGGATCCTGCGCACTTTTAACTGAGTGGGCAGGTCTACTGCGTATGTAGACACTTCCGGGCGTGCATCAATGATCTTGAAGGGCCCAATATATTTGGGTAACAGTTTCCGCGCCCGGCCCTTCGGCAGGGATAGATCTGCAGTGGATACATAGACAAGATCTCCCACTTCAAACTTGTCATCCTGCTTACGCCGGGTATTGGCGTGGTATGTCTGGCGCACTCTACTTTCAATGATGGAATCGTGCGCATCAGACAGATTCTGGAGTGCCTTGTTCACAAAGTGTTTCACTCCGGGGACCGAGCTTGGTTCCGGGCGCACACCAGGATTGACGCTGGGCAGGTAGCCGCAATTCAATTCAAACAGTGCAAATCCGGAAGATCTGCTAACGGCTGAGTTGATCGCAAACTCTGTCATGGGTACTTTCTCGGACCAGTCTCGCTGATCCGGGCTCACTAGTGCGTGAAGGATCTGACTGATAGATCTGATCGCGCGTTCAGATGCACCATCCGTTTGCGGATGGAAAGATGTAGACATGAGTAATCTTGTTCCGAGTAGTTTGTGAGTTTCTCGCCAGAATCGAGATGTGAACTTAGAGTCCCGATCCGATACGATAGATTGCGGGAGGCCGTGCAAGCGTACGATCTCTCGGACATAGATCCAGGCAAGTTCACTCGCCTTAATCGTGGTGCGGATCGGCACCAAATGTACCATCGAAGTTAGACGGCAGATTACTACCCATAGATAGTTGCAGCCTCCCGATTCCGGGAATGGACCCACAAAGTCCATCGCTATAGATTCCCAGGGCCGGACCGGGATCGGAAGATTGTGCAATAGTCTGGGCACCTTCTGGGCGTGATCCTTAGTCGTCTGACACACTGGGCAAGTTTTACAATAGTGCTCGACGTCTGGGCCAATGCGTGGCCACCAATAGTAGCAACGGATGTATTCCGACGTCTTTTGTGGCCCCAAGTGTCCTAATACTTGGTGTGCCTGCGCTAGTACGATCTCGGTTAAGCGTCGCTTATTGCGAACCACCGCTGGGATGCATAATACGCGATCTCCGGCAAGATTATGTGTATACAGCAAGTCATCGATAATCTCGAAGCTTCGGTATTGTTCGATCTTTGTGAGCATCTTTGAGAATAATGAATCTTTATGGTAACCAGCCTTTAGATCGTTCAAGAAGATCTTGTCTCCCTCAACGTGTGGACAGAGATCTGAGTGGTGATCAAGGGAATCAATCACTCTAGGATCGTCCTGAGATTGTCCGGGAGATTGATCCTTCGTCTGAGGTTGAGGGATCTGCTCTTCATGTGCGGCCAGTTCAGCCACTTCACTCTGGCGTGGCTCGATTGCCTCAATGACTTTGCGCTTCGGCGCAAGTGATACCTCCTCGTCCGGTCTCCTGGGAGCGCGCCGCTGCCTTTTAGGGCGATTGGCCGTAAGAGCGTCATCATTCAGTGTGCTCATCGCCCAATTCTCCTCAAAGCGATCCCAAGGCAGATCTTCGCCTTCAGGATCTAGCCGAGAATCTGCGTTCACGTATTGAGTGGCTTCCTGCCGCTCGTCCCATTGGTCACTCTCATAATATCGCGAGAGTGCATCTGCGACTAGATTGGTCTCTCCTTTGATATAGATGATGTCAAAATCAAAGCGCGCGAGGAATTCCATCCATCGCGCCTGTCTGCTGTTAAGTCGGCGTTGAGTCTTAAAGAACTCTAGCGCCTTGT